>JAEANM010002648.1:0-24033 GCA_017656035.1 Myanophis thanlyinensis | reverse complement strand
GTAAGCATTTCACTGCATATCGTACCCATGTATGATTGTGTATGTGACCAATAAAATTTGAAATTGAAATTGAAATTTAATGACAGTATCTCCAACTCAAAAATGGCCACATAGGCAGGATAGTACAAATTATAGTTCTTGCTGTCAAAATACAGGTATAAGACAACCCTATAAAGAGAGGGAAGCCAAATTTGGAGACAAGAAAACTCAGGGTAGCATTTAGTCTTGTGTATGAAGACAAAGTCACTCAATAACCGTGCTACTAACTTAACACTGCAGTGATTCACTTAACAATTGTGGCAAGAAAGACTATAAAATGGGGCAAAATTCACTTAAATGCAACAGAAATGTTGGGCTTAAATGTGGCCTGTAAATTGAGAACTACCTGTATTGATTACTCTGCATTCAGTTACTGTGTTTCAAAGTAAACCTATAATCATGATTCTAAGCTGGTCCTCCATTGAAATATTTGAAACTGTCTCAAAGCATGCTTCTTTTTAAGTCAAGTGTCTTATATGACATGAGCACAAGTCACATCTGGAACCATTGGACAAAGAATATTAATTATCTTAATTTTGTTATCTAAACAAAGGCACTGTGTCAGAGATGATCATATTCTGGCACCAACCATTGTAAACTATTTCAAATAGCTTAATAACCCTCATCTATTTTTAATGATCCAGCTTTTTTGCATATTTTATTTTGTTCAACCCAAAGTGGGTAATTACTGAGCTCTAGAACTGTCTCTTGGAGGAAACTGAAGTATTAAACCTGTATATCTGTAGTTTATACCCCCAAAACTGAAAATATTTAGATAAAATCTGTTCCCCTCCCCCCTTGCTAAAAGCAAACCAGAAGAGATAGGAGATATGAGGTTGGCCCTCTTAATGTTTTTTCTGCAATAATCCATAGAGCTAAATCTGAACAGAAACTCTTAATTCTAACAATAATTCTCCAGGAAGAATTACTTTTTGGGTGGAGGTGATAAACAATGTCTAAATAGGAAAAGCATATTTATGATAGAAATAAACATTAAATCAAGCTGTTGTGGAGGGGCATCATCCAGATTTTGATATATTTCCATTTTGGCTTGATCATAGCTAGCAGAGATTAAGTGTTCTTTAGATAGCACAAGGGTAATTAATTTTTTTCAACTGTCATGGCCCATGGAAAAGTATAGTCATCTGTTGGATTCAGCAGAGCTAGGTTTGAAAAAATAGAAGCTTTAACTAATATGTCAAAACTGACTTCCAAGCCCTATGTTCAATTTTGGACATTCCTGTTTCAAGTCTGAGGGCTGCACTAGAGATACTTTTTAGTACAGCAAGTATTGACCCCAGATAAATGGTTTGTATCACTTATAGGGAAGAAATGGTGAAGATGGCTCCACTAAAAGCAGAGTAGAGTAAAAGCAGACTAGAGTAAAAATTCTTTGTAATTCCTTTCTGGGCAAGGAGGTGAGTTGAGATTACCTACAGGTGCCTCATACAGTTGCTCCTCAGGAGGAGATCATAAGACAGTGGCCTCTGGTGGGTTTAGAACTCTGGGAGACAAGGGAAAAGTCATTTTTTTGCTCAAACCACAATACGTTCCTTCAAAAGGATAATGTTTTCACGTACCTCTCTTTTCGAATAAGTTTTAGAAAATAACTTGTTAACTTCTTTTCAGCTATTAGGAATCAGCTATGGATTAACATGTTGTACAGCACTGTGTGAGTTTCCTTAAACCTTAGAATTGACAACTTTTAAACACATTTTAAGCCCCTCTTTTCTTTTGGAATAAACAAAAAGATGATTAGAATGGTGATTTTGGACAATTACAGACTAGCAATAGCACTTGGGTTTATATACCGCTTCATAGTACCTTACAGGAAAGTCCCCAAATCCTGGTCCATGGACCAGCACTGATCCACGGCATGTAAGAAACTGGGCTATGCAAACAAGCGAAGCCCATCCACAGGAAGTGAGCAGCACATGAAACCACGTCCCTCTGGTCCGTGGAAAAACCTCTCTCCACGGAACCAGTCCTTGGTGCTCAAAAGGTTGAGGGTCGCTACTTTACAGTACTCTCTAAATGGTTTAAAGAGTCAGCATATTGCCTTCAACGATCTGGGTCCTCATTTTACCAATCTTGGAAGGATGGAAGGCTTGAGCTGGTTAGGATCGAACTCCTGGCTGCAGGCAGTCTGCAATATTGCATTCTAACCATTGCATCACCATGACTCTCTGGATTAAGATCCCATATGGATTTGAAAAGATTTTGGAGTTAATTATAAAAAATTTCCCATGGGAAAATAAATGCATTTGTTTTGAAATCTCTTTTTTAAAAAAAAAATAAACCACAAGATTTTGAAGGCTGGCCATGATGGGAACCAGAAGAAATCAAAGACTACAATTAAAGGGAAATGCTTTAATTCACTAGTAGAGAATGAAGCAAAATATTTTAAAATTGGACATACTGAAGAATATTTTTGAACAATGGATCTAGAAGTTAATTTTTAGAGTGTCTGTTTCTATACATAGACTGTGTTTCAAAGATATTATGACTAAGGAACAAGTTTTACCAGACAAGATTGAGACTGATCTGAAAGTGTATTTAAAAATAGCAGACTTCAAGACTGATGTGAAAAAAGATTCTTCACTAGCCATAAAAAAAAAATGGCTGGTGTCTTAATAATTAAAAGAGATATACAAATAATAGAGGGATTTAAAGATTAGTTTTACATTTAGGGCAACCTATTGACTGGTTTTTTACATATACCTCATGAACAGATATTGTGTCAATTTGATTATTAGACAAATAGATTTTCACATCTGGGATATTTATTTATCTAATGTAACATTTTTGTTGAACAGATGGGAAAGTTTATAATTATTTGTAGACAATTAATTAACAGGAGAACATATTGTTTTTATGTATCTTTCAGCATTTAGCCAGGGTAGATTTTTTAAAAAATGTTTAATGTTAGAACTAGTTGATACTTGTTTTTTTTTTCTTGTTTTTTACTCAATATCTTTTTTGTTACTGGTGGTGTTGGATTTTTGTTAATCTATTTTTTCTTTTTCTGTTTTGTATTTTATCTTTGGTGGTAAAAGAAAAATAAATATGTAGAAGCTTTATAATGACAATAAAATATGATTCAATTGTATAAAAAAAGAATGATATGGAAAGAATGCTTCACTAGCCATAAAGAAGAGAGTGGCTGATGTGTTAATAATTAAAAGGGATATACAAATAACAAGCCAAGAGAATGACTGGGATAGTCATAACATGTCCCATGTTAAAGCTTTGAAGAATTTTGTGAGAAAGGACAAAGAAAAAAGGAAAAGAAATCAAGTTCTAAGACATTATTGAAGGGACTAAAGTTTAAAATTGTTAGAAGTAAAAGGAGGGAATGAATATAAAGTTGGCTTATTTGATCAAGGTTAAAATCAATATGTTGTTATCGCTGGTAACACTTAATGGACTTTTGCTGATCAGGATTACTGAACAACAAAACTTGAAGGATTTGTTTATAGATAAAGAATAGAATATAAGAAGAGATTGTTACATTTTAAGAGAAAGTGATAAGTTACTAAATTTGTTTATATTTCTTGTTCTGAAGGGGAAATTTTTCTTTATATATTTCTTTTTTCTTTACTATATTCTTATTTTTCTTTTCTATTTTTCATTTTCATTTCTGCACTTTTTTATTTTGGATTAGTATTTCTCCTTTTAATTGTAGTAAGTTCACAATAGAATTCTTGAAGTGCCCAAAAGCTTTTAGTCACTTATTATGAAGAGTTATGGTGGCGCAATGGTTAGAATGCTGCAGGCTACTTCTGCTGATTGCTCACTGCCAGCAATTTAGCAAATCGATTCTCACTAGCTCAAGGTTGATTCAGCCTTCCATCCTTCCGAGATCAGTAAAATCAGGACCCAGATTGTTGGGGAAATATGCTGACTCTGTAAACCGCTTAGAGAGGGCTGTAAAGTACTGTGAAATGGTATATAAGTCTAAGTGCTATTGCTATTTTAATAAATTTAATAATGTATTTATATTGTATTACTTTATAAGAGTTGTAATATATTACAATTGATTAATAATTTAATAAAATCTGGGCCAAAGTTTTGGCCTCAGATAGCCTCAGAGCTGGAACAAGCTCTCTCCCTCTGGTACAGAAGAATCTCCAAATGGCCA
Source organism: Myanophis thanlyinensis (assembly GCA_017656035.1). NCBI lineage: Eukaryota > Metazoa > Chordata > Lepidosauria > Squamata > Homalopsidae > Myanophis > Myanophis thanlyinensis. Next base: position 19,853 of record JAEANM010002648.1, on the reverse strand, counting down.
TCAAGGATCTAACTGTTGTTTCATTTCTATACTCATAGTGGGCTTTTTAGGAGTCTGAAGTATAGAGTATTGTCTCAATATTGTCTCCTCTTTTGAACAAGAACACTTTTTCTGTGTTATTCCCACCAGCCAACGATCTCTATAGTTCAGATTTGTAGCTAGAAACATTTTGGAATTCTGATGGAAAAGCTTAAATAGGCTAAATACATTATCCATTTCAATGCTCTTTGTCTGTACAATAAAGCAATTTAACTCTGTTCCAGTACTGGTCCTTATAGATCAGAATGCACATGATCTCTTCTGATTGCACTGAGCAGGTCTTAATTTCTTGGCATGAAAAGTTTCCTGGAATGTTTCTGGCAACTATTCTGTACAATTAAAAACACTTATAAACTTCATGGAGTGCTTTTTCAAAGCCAAAATAAGTGCTCATTGCTTGGTTATGTGGCTCTTGGTAATTTATAGTTATTAATATCCTTTCTCTGTTTTAAAACTTGACTTCAAATAGTTTTCTAGTAGTTAAGTGTTACTGCACAGCACTAGAAAAAATATGAAATTTGAGCCAAACTATGCATTAGTTTTAAAACAGGAGTTTCCAACTGCATATTTCTCCTTAACTACTTTTGCAGAAGCTGGGAGTGGGAGGTCAACTGGGATTTGCTAGGACATGCCACCAAATGAGAGGGCTGACCCAAAATCAGCCCATCATAGGAAAATCAGTCTTACACTGAGAAAATTTCAGAAGGAATATGATGCATTTTGGCACTGAACTTCACAAAGATTCAGAGTAAATGTTATAGTCCTTGTTATGGTTTTAAGAAGAGATTGTCTGAAATGATATAGGGCAGTGGTGTCGAACCTTTTACTTACTGAGTGCTGAAAAGTACGTGCTTTGTGTGTGCCATCCGCACTTGTGTGCCACTCCTCCACATATGCTGCATGTGCAACTGCACCATCTGAGCATGCATGCAGCTTTTGCACATGCAATGCACGTGTGCTGCACGCAGGCATTCACACACACATGAACATGCGCAGGAGAGTTCCAAAGACCAGCTGGATTTCCTGCTGCAATCATGCACATGCACAGTAGACGCCCAAAGACCAGCTGGGTCTCTGCAGTTGCGCATGTGTGCATATGCAATAGCATGTGCATGCTCATCTGGAGGTAAGTTGGCTGACAGCTTGTGTGCTCAGCAAGATGGCTCTGCATGCCAACTGTGGCACCTGTGCCATAGGTTCGCCATCATGGGTATAGGGTTTCCTGCCTGAGTAAGGGGTTGGACTTGAGGACCTCTAAGATCTCTGCCAACTCTGTTATTCTATTATTATTCTGTGAACCTAGCATTTCTATTTATTACAGCAGCTCATTCTTTTTCAGATTTACACACACATGCACGCACATGACCTTCTGATAAGCAAAGTCAATGGGGAAGCCTGATTCACTTAACAACCCTGTTACTAAACAACTGCAATGATTCATCTAACAACAGTCGCAAGAAAGATTGTAAAAATGGGGCAAAATTCACTTAACAATTTTCTCACTTAACATCATAAATTCCAGGCTCAATTGTGGTTGTAAATTGAGGACTAGCTGTAGATATAGTCTGAATCTGTGCTGCCTGTATATAGAAAGAAATTCTCTTACCTCTACCCTAAGACTGCTCAGTTCACTTTCCATGCCATCCATACATTTATTCTCTCTTCTTATAGAGCCATTCTTTGGCTTCAGGTTGGGAAGTGAGTAGGTGGGTTGTATTGTTCAGCATCAGTGATGGCACAAAACACTACACATTACCTAGGATACTTAGTCCCATTCCAGTAAGCACTCTCAATCACAAGGATATCCTTAACTAGAAAAAGTATTATTTCACAAGATAATAACTGTGAAATTCAGCTTGAGAGTCAGTGGCATACCGTAGTTAAAGTGGACTGACGTTAAGAAGACCCCTTTGTTATCCATTTTCAGCCATGAAAGCTCAGTGGATAATGTTGGATCATTCACTACCTCTCGGCCCAATTTATTTTACATAGTTGTTGTTACGGTATATGGAAAAACATAGGAGGAGAATGCACTATGTATGTCTCATTGAACTTCCTAAACAAAGACAGGATATAAATCTAACAAATAAATACTAATAAATTACATGGTCATCTTAAAACATAAAATTTTCCTTTGAAATACAGTATCTGGTTTAATTTTATAAAACGAATGAACTACAGCTACATTGTTGTTGCACAATATCTAAGTAATAATCTGGAAATGTATTTTAAATAGATACATATTCATTCCAGGTACTGTAATGCCCTGGTATTTGACTGAAATCAAATGTTAAAAGCATAGAGAAGTAGACTTAAAAATCCAGAAAAACCCCTTGCATGAGCTGGAGAAATGCTACTACAATTTGGCTGTTAAAATGATGGCAGTAATTACTATTCATTTCTAAGGGGAAAAAAATGCCCTATTTTTTTTTTAAAGAAAAGAACAAAAGTTGAGCTCACACTGGTATACTTCTAATATCTTCAAATAGACAGTAAATGGGATATTCCGTTAATGGTGTAAAAAAATAGCCTGGAAGAAAAGCCTCACTGGTGCCTTTCAATTGTTCAGACCACTTCCAGTTGTTTTCTCTTATCTTTGAGTCCAGCTGCGAGATTCCAAACTACCCTGGCCAGAGGAAGGGAATTTATGAAAATTAAAAGTCTATGTTGGTGGTGCCTTCTATCTGTATGATATTCCATCTTTTAAAGTTATCTACAGATCATGATTAAACATCATGTGCCCTCATGCTGTACTTGTGTCCCTTGTGATGAATTTCTGTGGCTTTTGGTATAAAATTATGTCTGGAATAATTGTGCTTCAGTGTAAAATATCCCATATCTTCTTTTGCTACTTTACTCTACTTTTTAAAATCTTCATGTTGCTTTGGTTCTGACCCTTTTGCCTTTATAAATATATAATAGATTGGACATTATATTGTGTTCTAGTTTTATGTTGCAGAATATTTAGAACAATGTTTTAACTGTTATAGTTGTGAACTACATAAAATTCTAGATATTGTTTTCGATTTGTATAGAGGTAATCCTTGACTTACAACAGTTTATTTAGTGACCCTTCAAAGTTACAACTTCTAAGGGTCATATGATCACCTTTTGTAACCTTCTGGGAAGCAAAGTCAAAATGAAGGCAGATTCACTTAACAACCATGTTACTAATTTAACAAGTGCAGCAATTCTCTTAACCACTGCAAGAAAGGTAATAAAATGTGGGAAAACTCACTTAACAAATGTCTCAGCAACAGAAATTTGGGCTCAGTTGTGATCATAAATCAAGGACTACCTGTATTTGTGAATGCTCATCTTGTGTGGGTTTCAGCTTTGTAGAGGATTCAACCTAGAGTTTGCACTGGAGGCACAAATGACCAGGCCCCAAAATTATCCTACTTCAGACAGATTATGTGAAGACCTAGCTCTCTGGGGAAGGCTCTAATGTTGGGAAAGACAAGAAAAAATCTGTAGCAAAATGGATAGATTCAGTAATAGCAGCAATACATGCACCACTGGGAGATTTAAAAGGTTAGGGACTGATCATTATGGAGTAAATCTAACTATGTGGTTGCTAAAACTCAACTATTTTATGGCATGTGATCAATCAACCATAGTAGATTCTCTCTTGGCATTTCATGACTTTTTGACTCATTATCGAAATACGTATTTTATATCTCTGTATATTGGTAGTGCTTGACTTACAATCATTAGTTTGGTTATGGTTACAACAGCACTAGAAAAAGTGATTTATGGTTTTCACATTTACAAGAGTTGCAGCATGTACAAAGTAAGGTGATAAAAATTTGGGCACTATTTATGACAACTGCACTGACCCAGGATCATGTGATCCCCATTTGTAATCTTCCCAGCTGGTTTCCCACGAGCAAAGTCAATGGGACCAACCAAATTTACTTCACTGCAGTGATCTGCTTCACAACCATGGAAATAAAGGTCATAAAATGGGGCAAAACTCACTTAACAACTGCAGTGGATAATTTGGTCTAAATTGTCATAAATTGAGAATCTTCAGGTACAGTATATGAAGTGCATTCTCAGTCTTGAATTCTTAAACTATAAATAACCTTATTTTGAAAGTATCACAGTGGATACACTGCAGCACAAATATTTTAAAATATTCATCTGTATCAAGTTTAAATACTTACCATAATAGCTTTCAGGTAGAAAGATCATATTCAGATTTTTGTAGCATATCTCAAGGAAACTCTTCATAATTTCAGTTTATCTTTTTCTGAAGAATTGCATTCTCTTGGCATGTGTATTATTACACAGAACATATTTTTACCATTTCTCCTCTACTTTATTGTTTTTGGATTCTTCTAAGTTACTAGTCACCCCTTCCCCTAACAATGTTTTAGATTAAAAACAACCTACAAGTTGTTGTGTTTGTTTCCTTTTAATAGCTTTTGCAGCAAAAAAAGAAAAAAAAGAGAAGGCAGTGAGAATTCAGTTTAAAATTCGAAGACATCTTTTCACATCACTTGTGAAATTCCATGAACATGGCAAGGCAACCGCACAATAAAAGACGAATTTTAAAGATACTATCCTTTAATTACCTGCATATAAAGCAATAGGGTGCTTTATACTAGGGATGACTGGTGAAATAAGAGAGATCTCACCTTTGTATCTCTCCGGTACTAGTTTTATCTCATTCCTGTTAATTTTAATGATTTTAATGCTTTTTATATTTGTGCTTTTATTGTATTGTAAGTTACTCAGTCACTTTGGATAAGTAGCATATAAATTTAATAAACAATAGTGTTATTTTTTTAATGATAGTTGCTCTTGACATGTAAATCCCATTAGGACATCACAAGAACATAATTTATCTGGCAATACCAACAGAACAAGAAAAGCGTACTGCACATGCACAAATTGTGGCAAAACTGCCAACTCTTTAAATAGCCAAACGTTCCGACCCAAACTGTTGCATAATGTAGTCGTCCTTAAATTCCCCTCAGTTCTTGGCAGCCCTTCGATCTGCCGGGTGTGCTGGCTGCTTCCTTCATCTCCTGGAACACCTATGCTCGTGATTCTCGATCACTTTCCCCGGTGAAGGCAACTGGGTGTATGTCAGTCTCTAATCAAATCTACAGCTGGGTTTATACTTCTCACTGGACAATTTAAAAAAAAGAAGTTGTCTTTACTGGAGGGTGTTATGTGAACAAAGCCTTTGCCAAACCTGGTTTATGGCTTTTATGTGGGAACCCAGCCACGGTGGCTTGTTCAACGAATTTAAGTTAAATCAGTAATCCTCCTCCCCCACAAACCCGCGCGAATCTGTCCATGCAATCTCCCGTGAAATTTGTTCATGTGTGTTCTCTCCTCCCCCCTCCCCCCCGTGAGGGTCTTCTTGTGCGCCCCCTTCCCTCTGCTCGTCTCCCTTTCGCGATCTGGTGCGTTTCTGGGTCAGTGCGCCGAATCTCCTCCGCTCCGCCTGCTCTCCCCGCCCCCGGCCAGCCGTCTTGGGCACCATTTTCCCCCCATTTATATCAGGCAGAGAAACAGGCAAGGCGGCAACACATGTCTCCCTCCCGGTCTCCTCAGATGCCCTCTGCCGCCGCCGCCGCCGCCGCTTTATTATTACAGTATGTGGCCGCGCTCCTCCGCCTCTTTCCCCTTCTCCCCGCACCCCTCCAGCTCAGGTTTGGCGCCGAGCCGTGGCTGTGCAGCTCTTTGGCCGGGCTTGATGCTTGGCAGCCCTCCGACCAGCTCGACTCTTTATTATTTGTCTGGAAAGCAGCGGCGGAGACGATGGGGGTAGGGGCTTGGGGTAGCTAAGGGGCTGATCGACAGCGACGTTCACCAATGGGTGCTCTCTTTTGACCCGGCCTTGGACTGGGGGCAGAGAGGTAGTTCTGGGCCTCTGACACAACGATTAGAAGGGAGGGGAGGCGACCTAGCTCGACATCTCCCTCTTTCTGCAAAGCCTGCCCTGCTGCTGGGTTTCCAGCATTCCCTGGTCCGTGCCTAGCGATTGGTCGGGCGGCTCTAGGGCTGCTAGACGGGAGGAGGAGGAGGAGGAGGAGGAAAGGAGCGGGCGGGGGGTGGGATTTCTCCTCGCTATATGGATTATTGCAGACTAAGCAGTCTGGCTCTGCAGCAGCGAAGGGAAGGGGGAGGCTGGGTGCAAGGGCGCGCGCTGGCGCGCTCTCGAGAGCAGGGGAGAGCTTGGCGCGGGGCCAGCTACCATCAGAATTAGCTCATTGTTCAATATAACCAGCATAGGCAACCAAAGCCTGAAAGAGAGCGAGATTTTCCCCTCTTGCTGCCGCCCCCACCCCGTTTCTCCCCTCCCCCGTTTTCCAGGGCTGCACTCAGAAAAAGGTGCAGTCATTCCTTCCCACACCCCTTCCCCAGCCGCCTCTCTTTCCCCCGTCTGTAAATTCTTTTCTGGAGCATGCTGCCCCTTTTAAACTCACGTTTGCATTTCAGATCATGTAGAAAGGAGAGAGAGTAAGAAGGGGAATTTGTCGTAAGTATATGCATTTTATCCCCAATGCAGAATCTTTTTGAAAAGGTTTTTTTTTTTTTCCGGTTTCCCCCCCCCCCCTCGCTTTGTCTGATTTCCTTTCCTTTCTGGGATATCCTTTCCACCGTTTCTCCTCTACTTTATTGGAACTCTAGTGGAGTCGTTGGGATTTTCCCTTTTTTATTCTTTGCTTGCTTGGTGCTTCCATTCAAGGCAGTGGAAAGTACAACATATGTAGATTTAACTCTTTGTCTTTTCTATGCAAAGGGAGGATTTAGAAGCTTGGATAGTAATGGTTGCCTTGGGTGTATTTTTAGAAACTGGCAATTCTTCCTGCAACAGCTTTCTATAAATTTGAATGTGCGGCAGTAAAGTCTGGAATGACTTCTTTTTAAAAAAAATTATGCATTTTTAGTGCAGATTTCATGAATTACGATCAGATTAAATATGATTTTTAATGGAAACACATTTGGTGTAGAATTTCCTCAACCCCTTTCTTCTAATAAAACCCACAAACCTTATGTTCATTTGCTGAAGCCCGTTTAGATTTTAGCTTAATAAAAACTGGATTTGATAGAAGTTTCAGACTGTGCATGTTACTTTTTTTTTTTAAAGGAAAATCACTTGGAGGTCAATGTAACTGTATTCTGCACACTGTAAATCAGCTGATTATTTTGCAGCAAATTTAATGAATTCTGAAGCAATTTTTTTGTTGCAAGTTTATAGTCTTCTCAGAGAAAAGGTGTAAGCATGTATATTAGTGCTTGAGGTAGGTTATGTAATGCAGTGCCATTTCCAAAAATATCCCCTCTCTAGGCTATTACGTTTTTAAAGTGTGACTGTAATCCTGCAATCTTCAATGAGAGGGAAGACAGCTGGTGGTATGTCTGAGAACAATGGAGAAGCTATGCAGCTGACACAGAAAGCACTATTTTTGCCTTCTCTGTTTTTTCAAGTAGATATAATCTAATTCCATGCTGTACTTCAAAGAAGTATGAGTCTAATATGCTAATTATAACATGTTTATTTTGGGTTGGAGGGGTATTTTTTGCAGATCTAGATAGCCTGAACTCCTTTGTGCTATGTTTAAACCTGTGGAATATCCAGTATACAGTTCAGATTTAAGGGATTAGGATGGACAAAAGATATATGAGCAAAGGATTTTACAAGTTTTTTTCCTTCCTTAACTGTTAGGTTATTTGTTTTCTTAAGTCATTGGGCAAGTTGCTTTCTATTTGGTGGCATGAGTTGATTTTTTCTTTCTTTCAATCTTTTGCAGAGAATTTTCATTTTGCTGACAGTGAATTTCTGAGTCTTAAAAGAGTGCAAGAATGGTAAGAATGTTTAATTAAAAAAATAAATTGGCATATTATTTAACACATCTTAATAGACATGATATTTAAAATGAATGTATTGAGATTTTGGGAATTTGCCATGCAGTGAATAATGCACTTGAAAAGTCCTTGTGAATAGATTATTCATTTTCAGGAATGGAAACATGCAGCTTACCTTTCTAAAATTAGTGGGTTTTTTTGAAGATTTTTTTCAATATATCATACTCATTAAAGCATGCAACAGGGTTTTTTTTTTTTAAAAACAAAAACAAAACTAAATTGCATGTCAATGTCCACTACAGTACATGTTTAAAACTATTGTAGTTTTCATAGACAACAGAAATATCTGATACATTATGATTTTGTTAAAAACAATTTGTTTTTATCTTTTGAAAAGAATTGTTTTATCTTTGACAAGAAATATTTGACATACTTTTGTAAAAAAGGAATTTTAATTTCCAAAGTAGACTAAATTATCTGCATGGTGTATTAATGTTTGTATGAAAATATACCATTTATAATGTACTTTCCTTTCCTGTAATACAATACTACTAAGATTATTTCTTCTTTTTTATATTTTTTCATATTAAATAGGTACCCATAAGGAACTTTTATTGCAATCTCTGATGGCAGGATTCTGATTACTATATAATAATAATAAAATCAAAACAAAGTGGCCCAAGAATTAGTATCATGCATACTAATCAGTATAATTGGGAGAAATATCAGTAATATAAGTTATATAATGGGATAGGTAGTCCACTTTCCTTGTAAAAATAGCACTGTAAGAGAATACCTATTATAAAAACTGGTTAGCCATTTTGGAAAAAGTTGGAAGTGATAAGGCTAACCTTTTTGCTGTACTAATTGTTTAATGATAATATCATTATTAGCATCAGAAGAAGACAATTGTATAGATCACCATTGAACTAACTTAATTTGCCATGAGCTCAATAGATTAAATCTGACCTGTGTTGCATTTATATTGTCACAAAACTTTAAACAAGATAAAGGCAAAAAGTGAGGAATTTTGTAAATATTTTTATGTGAAGTAGGAATGACATTGCAATTGTATTATCCATACTTCATTTTTGTCATACTAACTTGAATCACTTGTTTCTTTAACAAATATGAACTGGACTTTGTGTTACAACATAATAAAACTAAAAAAATATAGTAGGTGTTTTTTTTTCCAGGTTCAACTTCCAGAAAACATAATGAAGAGTACTTTTCAAGAATTTGTATATGCTTTCTTCCTTTGGGGGGAGGTTTTTTTCCTTTATCATTTAATACATCTTTTCAACAGAAAACTGAAAGTCAAACTTGTATGAATATTAACTTAAATCTTTTAAGTATGTCTGCCAATGGGTGTCAGCACCTCTGGCAGCTGGAATTCTAATTCACACTGCCTTTCAATGCTTTTCCTCCCACTCCTTAACAAAAAATTATATTTCTTTATTTGTTGGGAAGTAATGAAGGAGGAACAGCAGAAGGAAAAACTTACTTTGCAGAAACAGAACTCCACTGGGTGACATTAGATATATTTTAAGATTCCTTCAGTTTACATGTTTTGGATTTATGGTACCCCATTAGACAAGATTCTTAGTTTAGTAAAAGCAAAATGGCTACTGAGAATTAAAATTGGGATGACAAAATCTCAGCTACCCAGCAGGAGTTAATAAATGTCAGTTGAACATGCATGTAATAAAACTAACCACAGCTATGTATCTGTCCTGACATAGTTGTATATTAACTAATGCCATATAATTTTCTAGAATATATTTTAGTAGAACAATTCTTTAAAAGAAAAGTTCATATCCTAAAAAGAGTTATTTAGAACTAGAACTTACCTAATGCATTAGAATTATTTATAGGTAAGATAATACTATAGTGCAATACTCTTCTCATAAAAATAAGCTCTATTGAATTCAGTGGCTTATAAATTGTAGAATTGCGTAGGGTTCCAATTTAATTCTACATTATAAAAATTGCTTTTATAAAATTGCCTAGTGCATTAAACCTGACATTCACATTTTTTAAATTCTGTATCAAGTTCAAGGTTCTTATTATTTTGATCATCAATCAGCAAATGTATCTGTACAAAAACTTCATGCAAATGTTCAGTGGCCTTCAAAGGACTGCAGAACCCTAGAATTCATGAGAATCTCTTCACATATTAGTCCATATTTCACCTAATAGACATTACTGTGAGAAGCCATATTCTTCTTATTTATTGCAGTTGTTAGATTTTTTTAATAGGCACTGGTCTTGTGCCGAACTTTGGGCAACTCACAACCAAAAAAATAAAACAATATGTATTTACAATAAAAATATTAAAACCAAAAGGTTTGACACCACAGCTAAACTTTTCCATGCAGCCCATAAATTCATCACAGCAATCTCACCCTATCCCAGTGCTTGAGAAAAAAATATAGGTTTGAGTAGTTTTCAAAAGGTTAAAAGTAGTAGGAGACTGCCATGGGGAAGGCATACTTCCTGTGCCCCAAAAGATTTAAGAAGAGGACTAGATATGTGTCCACTCCATTCAATGTAGTAGGATGGGCATATGCTCGGAGAGGGCAGCTCCACAAATTATCTGGTCTTGTGCCATATGAAGCTTTAAAGTTAATACCCAGCACTTTGAACTGCACCCAGAAGGAAGCTAACAGCTTGCACAGCAGGAGTGTAAGATGGATGAACCTAGGGGCACCCATCACTTCAAGCTGCAATATTCTGGACCAGTTGTTATTTTAGAGTGGTCTTCAAAGCCAGCCCCATAGAGAACATATTGCAGAAATCTAGATAGGACATGGCCAAGGCTTGAGTTACCATAAGCAAGGAATCCTAGTCCAATAAAGGGCACAGTTGGAACACAAGGTGAATCTGTACAAAGACCTGCTTAGTTATATCTGCCACCTACTTAGGAGTCATGAGTCTAGGTGGATCCACAAATAGCACACCAGTTCAGAATCAAAAGTTAACATATTTCCTAGGCATGGGAGGTCAAAGATTCAGAGCTACTCTGTCTTGCTGGTGTTGTTGAGTTGAAGTCATTTCTGCCCTTACAGTCTCCAAGCACTTGTCCAGCACTCCGACAGCATCACCTGCCTGGTAAGAAATGATATATACCCGTATTTATCAGTGTATAATGCGCACTGGCGTATAACATGCACCTTAATTTTAAGAGAGAAGTTTCAGGAAAAAACTACCGTATTTATCGGTGTATAACGCGCACATGCAATTTCCACATTCTTTTAAAGAAAAAAGTGCACGTTATACACCAATAAATACGGTAGCTGGGTATCATCAGCATACTGAGCTGCCCCAGCAATTTCATTTAGATGTTAAAAAGCAAAAGACAAAAGATTCAAGCTCTGAAACCCCTGCAAAAAGTGTCTTTTGCTCCCAACTCTTGAAACTGGTCTTGAAGGATAACATTGTAAATGGTATTGAGAGCCACTGAGGTCCAGGAAGGCTAGAATAGTTGTATCACATCCTTCCTGAGCTCCAAAAGTCATCTACAAGCATGTCCAATGTTGTTTCAGTGCTGCGATCTGACCTGAATCCAGGCAGAAAAGGGTACAGTTAATCGGTTTCATGCAGGTCCCTTTGTAGCTGAGTACCAACTACCCATGTTCACAACCTTCCTTATAAAGAAAAGGTTGGACATTAGAGGTCCTTCGGGAGAGGGGGCAGTATAGAAATTAAATAAATAAATTAGATGAAAATTTTCTAACACTATTGGATCTAATGATGGCATCCTGCGAAGGAAATACACTACTGCCTTCTTCAAGGCAGGCAGTACCATCACCTCCCAAAAAGAGGCATTAAAAACAATGTGAACCAAGCTATCCTCCCAGGAGGCCTTAACTAACGAGAAGGGGCATGGGTTCAGATCAAATGATCAAAAGGGTCAAATGGTTCAAACTCCCCCCAGGTAACGGGGCTTAGACTTTTTTATGTATAAAAACCAGAAGTTTATACATAACTCAAGGCAGCGAGCATACCTAATACTGCTGCCTCCTATTTTCCTCACAGCAACAATCATATAAGGTGAGTTGGGTTGAGAGAGTAATTGGCCCAAATTCACCTATCCAGCTTTCATTCCTAAAGGAGGGATAGAACTCATAGGCTCTTGGTTTCTAGGCCAGCGTATTGTATTGCATGGTTCAATTAAAAGAAAATATGGGAAGTTCTGATATGCAGGAGGAAGCGTTGGTATTAAAAAAAGGTAAAAGAGACCCAGATTTTACTCTGTTAGTCATTGCTGAGTCTAGGAGGTTGTGCTTATCTCTGTTTCAAGGCCGTTGAGCCAGCGCTGTCTGAAAACATTTCAGTCATGTGGCCAGCATGATGTCATGGAGCACTGTTAACCTTCCCACTGAAGTGGTACCTATTTATCTACTTGCATTTGAATGCTTTTGAATTGCCAGGTTGGCAAGAGTTGGGCCAAGAATGGAAGCTCACACCATCATGCAGCACTCAAGTCTTGAACCCCAGCTATTGCCTTTTCAAGCAGGGTGGATTTGATTTAAATCAAGTTGCTTTAAATCACTAGTAAAAAGGCTTGATTTAAATAAACGCGATTTAAATCATAATTTTTAAAGACCAACTGTCATCTCTGTCCCACAGCGGATCCTCTAACCCGCTGTTGACTCACAACTGTCCCAATATTGCAGAATATACAGCTCATGCTACATAACTAACTCCATTTCATGTTGAATAAACTAAATTATTAATGTATGTTAAATAGAAAATTATCTTTAAAGAGATTTTTACTCCAAAAGCATTTTAGTAAAATAAATTTGATAAAAATAAAAAAAATGATTTAAATAAAAAAAAAAGCATCGATTTTTATCCAAAAAATTTTCAAGTTTTCAAGCCAACAAACCCAGTTTCTTAACTGCTGAGCCATCGCCCAAGTGTTGGCATATTCCTTGCCCTTCTTAGTTATGTTGATAGAAATATTAATGCAAAAGTGACATGGTTTTGTTTTGCATTCATGTGAAGGATACATAACAATTTCAAAAAGCATCCAAAGTACAGTACACAATTCATGCATTTCATCTTGTGCTCTTGGACAGAAACACAAGTATTAATGGGAGATTTTGATATATAAAATACATGTTTTAAATAATCTTCATTAAGTACTATTAGCAATAACATTTTGCTTTCAAGTTTCAGTAATTTTGTTTCTTCCCAGAAATTAAAGATTATGCTTTAAAATACTATGTCCTCCAATCTCATATAAACTAGATATATTTATGCAACGCTGTGTACTAGGATTTAACTTATGACTCAATTTCTGAGTTTGTGCTATATTTCAATTCTTAGTCTGCAGCTTTGACCGTTTTTTCCAATTATGCAGCTATGCCTTGCCTGTGGTTTGACTTTCATCCGTTAGCAATTATTCTTTAGTGTTGGTATCTTTTTTGTCTGACACCCTTCTATTATGTTTTTATATCCAAACACTGATTACCAGTAAAGCTGCATATACTGCTAAATCTAGTGACTGGTTTTAATAAAACTTGATCAGTCCTGGTTCTCCATAAGCCTGATCCATTGGAAATCACTGTGTTTTTGGGAATATAAGATATAAGACGCACCTAGATTTAGAAGAGGAAAACAAAGAAAAAAAGTTTTTTTGCCTCTGCGCATCTTGTTTTCCCCTTCCCTGGCCCCCAGAAGTACTTTGCAGGTGTCCAGAACCTTCTGTATGGCCCATTTTCACCCCAAAAATGGGTCTGTTTTTGGCCTCCCAACCCCCCTGCACATCTTTATTCCCTCCCCCCAACCCCCAGAAGCATTTTGCAGGCCTCCAGAAACCCTCCCCCCGGTGCGGCCTGTTTTCACCAAAAAAGGCCCGGTTTTTTTGGAAAACGGGTGTGTTTTTGGCCGCCCAATTCCCCACGCGCATCTTATATTCCCTCTCCCCAACCCCCAGAAGCATTTAGCCAAAACGGGCCACATGGTGTTCTGGAGGCCTGCAAAATGCTTCTGGGGGCTGGGGAGAGGGAATACAAGACACATAAGGGGGGCTGAAAACAGGATGCACAGAGGAGGCTCAAAATGTCTGTCTTTGGTGTATAAGGTGCACCACAATTTTCATCCACTTTTAGGGGGGTGGAAAGTGCATCTTATATGCCGAAAAATACAGTATCTATTACACAAGAAATGTGTAATAGATACTGTATTTATTTGGAGAAATTCACATTCAACATACCTGAAAGCTGTAAGTTCGCTCCTCTGTGTGCAGTCTTTCTGAGCATTCAGAGTTCCTTCCCAATTTACCAAATGGAGTCGTCTTTGCAAAAGATTCCAGGGACAGATGCAGACTCTTCCTATGTGCATAATTTGCATTTTATCAGTGAGCTCTAACTCAGCCCTTCAAGTTCAATGTAAGTGAAGAAATTATGTGTAAACAAGACTGCTTTTCACTCACTGAGTGCACATCTGCAAGAAATTTCCCGAAGACATCTAATACTGTTCGTGTTATCTGCATATTGATTTTCCTAACAACAACTCCCATGGTTATATATTAAATATGATCAGAATGTGAACTTGGTAGTTTGTTTCATAAAACAAAAAATGCAAAAAGTACGAAGCATGCTTTTGAGATTGAGAGGAAAATGTATACTGGTTTTAGTTCCTTGGAATTTTTCCAGTCTGATAGTCTGGATATTTAGTGACTTCAAATATTGGATGCAAAGAACCAAGAAAAACTATGGTTTTTCCATTGCAAGAAGAATGTAAATGAAAATGCAGAGCCAGAGAAGAGGAACCAATAGAAACTAAACAAGCATTCGTCATGGAGACATTTTGGAATGGCATTCACTCTTTTACTTCAAACATCATTAGCCATGGGGTTGAATTCAATTTATTTACTACCGGTTCTGTGGGTGTGGCTTGATGGGTCATGTGACTGGGTGGACAGTTTCTGTAAGCAGGGTAATAAAGATTAGGCTAGAAACAATACCAGAATGTTTTTTACTGCCTTCCTTACAAGATTAACCCTGTAAAGTGGAAAAAAACAAAACGAGATTTCTTCTAACAACTGGTTCTCCGAACTGCTTAGAAAATTTACTACCAGTTCTAGTGAACCTACTAGAACCTGTTGAATTTCACCTCTGCATTAGCTGCTTGCTGCTGAGCATTGATTGCTACTACAAACTAGACAGAATTGAGCCCAAAAGTACACTGGCCTAATTCTACTGAGGAAAGCTACTATCAGAAAGCATACTTGTCCTTAAAAGTTTACCATCCGCTCATAGGTAAATACAGACACACTGAAGTTGTAGATAATTTTGTTTGCCTTGTCCAATTTTATTCTTCAGTTGATTAAATCTGAGCCTTAGAGTCAGATTTGATTGAAATAGACTATATGTATTGTAAAATAAATTTAAAAAATGAACCTTTCACTATTGATTAGTTGTAATTCAGATACAGTCAGGTTATTGAGGATGGGGAAAAGGTATAGACTAGTAGCATTAGAGATCTCTTATTAGTTTCAAAATACAGGAGAATTTTCTGCTGAGATTCCCAGTTTATGAAATGTTCTACATGAGGTACCTGGCTTTCTCAAAAAGAGAGTGGCTTTTAAATGGCCTTTATAAGAAAGTTGTAATCTCTATTCCATTAATTATGGTCTTGGTTGCCTACATATGACCTCCAGAATGAATTGCTCTGATTGTTTTGTAATTATTTTTTTAAACATCTTTACAGGGTTACATCTTTCTTTGCATCTCAAACTCTGTTCCAAAAAGGAACAAAAATAACACAGCTTTACCCCTAAATTTTCGGTAGATTTTAAAAATAAAAAACAGAAAATATAGTTTCCTGCTGCAAAAACGGCCCTTGTCCTTTAAAGTATTTATTAGTATTTATATAAAGTATATTTATATTAGATCAATATTTTGGAGCTACTGTTTTAGACAATTGCTTAAAGTAGTTCTTGACTTAGGACCAATCACTGAGCAATCATTGGAAGTTAAGATGGACCCCAGAAAAGGGACTTAAACCCAGTTTTAAAGTTCTGATATTACATCCTTCCCCCACAAACAGGTCACTGTATTTTGGCTGCTTTGCAACTGGCTCACATTTATGACCCTTTATAACACCCCATGGTCATGTGATTGAAGTTTATGCCATTTTTGTTGAAAACTGGCACTTCCAGTTTCTAGCAAAAACTGCCCCACAATAAACAATGGGTTTGCTTAATGACTGTGGCATTCACATGATCACAATTTGGGCTCTTGGTAGCCAGTTTGCATTAACCAGTTGCAGTGTCCTGCAGTTATACAACTGATTTACAACATTTTTGCCAGTTTCCCCAAAAATGCCGTTGGTTAAGGGGGATTTGAATTTATGAATGTATCACTCAACAGCCATCATAAAAATGATCATAAAAACTGGGTCTAGTCATATGATGACTCAACTTACAACTTAATAGAAATTCCCAATTGTGTGGTCATAAGTTGAGGACTACCTTATAGCAATAGGTCAAGAACATATAGTAGTCCATTAGCCCAGGGGTGGAATTCAATTTTTTTACTGGGCGTGGCTGGGAGGGGTCAGGTGATCCAAACTGAAATCAACTGATAATTATTTACTGTACTAGATTCTTGTTCCAGTTGAATTATAAGCAGTTCCCAGGTTAAGAACATCTTGTTTATGGACAAGCTACATGTTTTCAATATACAACCTATTTTCAGTAATAGCCCATTTGTAAGTATAAATTCTGATTTAAAATGTGAGTTAAGGACAGACATAGGAAATGGATTTAATTCTTAACCCAGGAACTGCCTATACTGCATATTTTTCCTAAGCACTATGACAAGGCATAAACAATGAAAAAGATAACACTGCTATAGATATAAAACACCTCAGAAACCAACAGCAGACTTATTATAACCACATGGCATCCATGGATGCCAAACTAGCACTTGAAAGATGGGACTAGTTCCATATGTTTCCCTGAGATTCTCATCTGGAAGTTCTAGAGATAAAATAGCGATAGAGGGTAGAACTCAAAAGCAATTTACATCAAGTGAAGATAGTATAGGATACTGTCGTGGCAGCCTATAAGTCTAAAGTTCTAATGAAGATGTCTACCAGTATTATTACTGTTTGTAATTACTTTCCCCAAACTGGCAAAGCTAACCCTTTTATCTAGCTTGCTGTCAGTGAAGAAAAGTCAATAAAGCTCTAGTTCTGGATTCTTTTGAATGACTAGAACTAGAATGGGCCACTCAAATAGTTGTCATAAGTCATAGAACTGCAAGATTAACTAGAACATTTCTGATAGATGGCCATCTCTGTATGTTTCAAAATTCCTAGTTGCATTTGAAAGCAACATTGAACTAGAACATGAAATATATTTCATTGAACAAAACAAAAAAATGAAGATTCAGGAGCATACCATACAGAGGGATTTAAGTTATGACACCAGTTATAGATGAATATGACTAGAAGGTCAATCCATCATGGTAGTATTGTGAACTAATTCTTGGGTAGCTTAAAGATGTTTGTATCATATAGCTACAGGATATATTGTAGTTTACCTTATAATATTAATCAAACAATTATAATGGATTAAAGGACTTCAGGGTTCATTTGAAATCTTCATCCAGTAAACATTGGAAGGACAATTCCATTTTTCCACTACATTTCTCTTTAACCTTTTACTATGCTAATTTTCTCCTTATGGTTTTTTGATATAAAAACAAGTGTGCTTTTCCTGCCTTGCCCTGCCCAAGCATAATCAGGGGGGAAGCCAACAGAGAAAGTTACAAGTTTCCCCTGCTTCCTTATATTTATGTGATGTTAGCCTGTTGCCTTTAATCATACACCAAGCTAGTTTTCTAAAAGTCATTAGTAGAATTTAAATAAATTAATATTCAATGTTACCAAAGCAAAGAATGGATAAAGAATACAACTCTGGCTTTAAATGTTTGTTGGGTTATACAAAGCATGTTGGTTAAGACAGTAATTTTTAATTACACAGTATACAATATTCTTTATTGGCCAAGTGTAATTGGACACAAGGAATTTGTCTCTGGTGCATAAGCTCTCAGTGTACATACAAACAGCAGACAACAAAGTAATATAATCATAAGATATCAATAGTAGAAGGTAATGGGAAAGATGAGAAGGATAAAAGTAATACAGCCCTATTACTTGGGTAAATATTCTTAAATATAAGACAGTGCTGTTGGAATTAGGTGTTCAGCAGTGATGGCACAAGGGGAAAAACTGTAGTTGTTTTGTATGCAGTGTCCTATAGCAGCATCCTGAGGGGAGGAGTTGAAACAGTTTATGTCTAAGATGTGAAGGATCTGTAGATTCATGTAATACTTTAACTGGCAACAGCTGCCCAGGATTTAAGACAACTCTACCTTGCGAAAGACTTCTTTGAACCTGGGATACAAAGCATCTCTTACCACTGATTCAAAGCCCTAGCCTGTTTATAGATGAATGAAAAATTAGAGAAAAACAGGACCAAGTTAAGCAAAAAAGCATTGGTATGAGCATGAGAAGTGTGAGTCAAATACTTAATGCCTCAAACATATCTTCTAGGCCCTTACAGATGTTATCTTTGTACTATTAATGATCAAGTATCCAAATACAAATCATGACAACTGCTTGTTTTATGTTGTTATCTATAGGTTTATCATCCAAGGCTCACAGTCAGCCAGAAACATATTCCAATGAGCCATGAACATGGAGGATTTATTAAGGTATATTTATTTATATATTACTTAAAATCTTTCGTTAAGTAAAAAGACCTCAAAGTATAGTATTAATTGATATTTTATGATTTCTAGAGAATGAATGCTGAAAGTGTGTGTGTCTGTTTGTGTAGTCAACTATATGTATAACAAACATTTTTGAAAACTTTCCATATTTGTATGTTACTATTAATATTCGTATATTACTTGATCTCAAGTAATTTATAACAAATTTAAATCTCAGTAATATTAAAACATAAGTTTGTGGTTGTATTATAGATAAATAGTAAATACTAGTCTTCTGGGTAAGTTTAAATATATTGTTTTTATGAGACAAGTATTATCTACCAGATATCACCCAGTAGCAATATTTACAGATAGAACAACATTCTTTGGACCAGTAGCATTTTCAGCTCCTGAGACACTGAGATAATAGAACAACTTGTTAAATCTATTAAAACTTTAAAGAATGCATTATTAGTTTCTATTGATATTTGTTATCAATAAATCAATTTGATATACATATCCTAAGAAATAAGTAGAATAAAGAATTAGTAGTTCCTGTATTGCCTAGAAAATGGGAGAGTATTTTAATTTCTTTAGAAAAAGTGTCAATAAATCTCAGATCACGACTTGCATAACAAAAAATAATATTTAGCATTTGTTGGCCTCCATTACATTGGTAATAGAAAAGGACAATGAAAACAAGCATTTTGTTGGAGATTTAAAAGAATGTTTTTTTTAAATACACATACATACAATTTCTTGCTAAGTTTTGAGAGAAACTGTTGGATTATATAAACATAACTGCAACAAAAGATACAATTTTGAGATGATGGTGATGATACTCTTGCGAACTACATAACTAGTACTTCAGATTTTATAATTGGACAATGTAAATGAATTTTATGTGCCCTTATGCCAAAATATTGATTTTGCATTTTGGAAAGATAACTGTATTACTCAGTGGATGAGAGCTGATTGCACTTGCCAACTATGAGCAGATTATAAATGTAGAATTTGTATGGACAAATATAATGAAATATGGGACTCATTAATACAAAATGCAATAGGTTAAAAAGAGCCATGATAGTTATGTAGTTATATAAATGTATTAGTAATGTACATTTACAAAACTTACACGGGAAAAGACCCGAACAGAAGGGAAAAGACACAACCTATTACCCATGCTGTTACAATACAGGAGGCTAATGGAAAAGAGATCAAAACACAAATGACCCAGAAGATTAGAATAAT
>JAEANM010002647.1:0-24033 GCA_017656035.1 Myanophis thanlyinensis | reverse complement strand
TATCTATCTATCTATTGTGTTTTCTTGAAAATAAGAGTGGGTCTTATTTTCTTTTGGCCCCCAAACTAAGCACTGGGGCTTATTTTCAGGGGTGTATTTCCCTCCCCATGTATGGGAGGCCCATTTCTTCTATTTGCTTGCAGAGGGGCAGGAGGCCGAGTGGCATGCCAGTGCTGCTGCCGCCATGAGGAGAGGGGGTGGAGCTGTCCCATGTGCCCCTCACTGGCTTATCTCATGGCCCCCACAGCCAGGCCATCCACACCTGCCTCTGGCCATGATACCAACACACCACTTGGCAACCTGCTCTGTTGCAGCCGTGAGCAAGTAGAAGTAGGCTGGCAGCCATGGGGGCTCCTGCTACACATGGCTGCCGGTGCTTCCATCAGGAGGCAGGTATCGGGGTGTGGATGGGTTGGCTGATGGGGCCCTGAGGTAAGCTGGTGCAGGGCATGTGGGACAGTTCCACCCCCCTGCCTCTGGTGCCACAAGCAACCAGAGGGAATGGGCGGCCAGCTGGCGGCACAGGCTCTTAAGCAGGACATTGGGGGGGGGGTTTAGGGCTTATATTAGGCAGACATGTAAAAACATGCTAGGGCTTATTTTTGAGATAGGTTTTATTTTCAGGGAAATGGGGTATCAATTTATCTATCATCTCTCTCTCTCTCCCTCCCTCACTCACTACCTATATCTCACACATACATGAAAAGCATTCTTCTCTCCTCTTGGCTTTTGCCTGACTAGCTCCAGAAGACAGAGCCTAGACAATATGCTGTTTTTCAAAGGAAAATTTTATGTTCCAAGGAAATTGAACATAGCCCAGGAATAAAGCTTTTGATAGTTTATTTCCTCATGATTTTCTAACTGTCCATCTTTAAAAACTCTATCATGGGCACTTAAAGAGTCACAAGATAACAGAGGTTTCCAAAAGCGCTTCCAAATGCTCCCACCATTACCAATCAAAGCATATTATAAAGTTGCTTTCTCTTTCTCCTCTTTACTACATCCATCCACCCATCTCTCCTTTGTTTTCTAACTAGATACTTCATGTCTAGGGGAAAAAAGTACCCACACCAGGGTATGCCACTTTTATTAACAGAAAGTCTAATCTAAAACAGTCCAGAACTGGGAAACTATTTTTTAAATTTCTATGCAATGCAAAAAACATATACGTTTTAGAAGCAAGTCTTCTGAAGTAGAGAGAATTTTTATAAGAGAAACTGATGAAATCAAGACTCCATTACATCCCAAATGCTCAGGACCAGAGTTTCATATTTATTGGATTTCAAAAGAAAAGGGATCCTGAGCATGAAGAATATTTTATGTTGTGAGTAATCCCTTCATGTGGCTTCTCGGGAGATCTGAATATTGACTTCTATTTTTAAATTATTAAAAAAATCACTGTACAGCCTTATTCATGCCATTGCAAAAGTAAGTCCTCTGAAACACAGTGGGCTTCACTCCCACAGATATCAATAACAGATGGCTGTCTCTGCCTTACCCTGTTCTAGCTTTTGAAACTGGAGCTGTTTCTGCCAACAGTTAGTCTCCTATCTTTTTTTCATACTATATTGAAGCTATGTTGAAATGTAGGGAAAGACTTGTGTCATAATTCTGTGGATACATTTTTATACAGTGCAGCTTGCATGGTTCAGTCTTTTCCATGTAAATGGGAAAAATCCATCCATGCTAGATACCGATGAGGTCAGTGCACTGACTAGGATCAACTTAATTAGTGTGAGACAGTTTACTGTATTTCCATGAAAGAGAGTAGGATACATTTCCTTGAACTGCCTATGATGGTGTAAATTAAAAGCATATTTTCCCCCAAGCATATTTCAAATTACCATAAAATATCTGCAACTGCTTATTAATACCAGTCATATTTCTTTCTCCAGCTTCCCTAATCTGGTGTCTTCTCCAGATATACAGTGCTACAACTTCCATCATTGCTAGCAAGAAGAACCACAATGAATGGAGAGGGTAGGAAGTGTTAGTTCAACATCAGTTGAATGGATGGCTTTAGTTTTGCTAAAGAAATTGTCAGTAAGTCTGACAGTTCTTTGTATTTGCTCATCTATTATCCTTCCCATTCTTTCTCCTCTTCTAATGTATGGATGTTCTGTTCCTGTTATCCAACCCCAATCCCATCACACCCCTTTTTTCCTTTCCTCTTATTCAGAGTTGTTTCCTCTGCCCAGCATTCTAAGTCACACCACTCTGTCATCCACAATTACCCACCGAACAGCCATAGACCAAAACCATTTTGCCATGCTGAAGGTTCCCTGTTATCATCCCTCCATCCCTTTTTCCAGGCTCAGTTCCTGAGGATTCTTAGGTGTTAGCTGCAGCTGCAAACTGGTACTCACACCCCTGGGCCAGCTGGGATGAATGCCCTCCTTCACAAAAGCCTCACTGTCTGATGCTCAGCAACAGCAGGCGGCTGCGCCTGCTTCCCCTCTTGATGCCAGATGGAAAAGATGAACAAGAAATGTAGCGTCTCTTTTTGGCAGCCTTCTCCGGAGAGCCTTGAATTAAAGCAGTGGTCAGTCTCCATTCCAAACCCAAATGCATGGTTGAGCTGAGAGTGCATGCAAGAGCACAGCTTCCCTTCCTGCATCTCTGAGCTCAGCCAGGTCCAGAAAGAGCGTGCAAACCCCTGCAGGAACCACCTACCTTTGAACATGAATCTTTCTTTGTCTCTGGCTGTGAACCTTCGGGTGGGGTTTCTCCTGACTTTTTCCTGCCCCACAGGCGCCTATGAGATTCTGGTTGTCTTTGTTTTTTTCCGTAAGTGCCTGTACCCCTCTTTCTTTTCTTCTCCAATGGATATTTCAGATAAGCAAAGATGCTGCTGCTACTGCTGTTACCACGATCACGTGATCTGAATATTAAACATCGCTGCAAAATCTCCCCCACACTCTGCCTCCCTCTCTTCCCAGGATCCAGAGCATTATCATTCAAGCATCTGGGAGACCTTGATTGGATTGATGTGCATTAAATTGTTCACTGGCTTCTGAAGGGAGGTGCTGTTGGGATATGAGGGTTAGCAGTAGCCTGGAACATGTCCCTTCCCCATCACATATCTAAATGTTTCCTTCTCTGCCTGGTCTCAACACCCTCCTTCCTTCTCTCTGTTCCCAGGCAGCATTCATATGGCTTTGTTTGCCGAGCATCTCTAGAGGCAGACACTAGTTAATGTATGAGGATCATTAACCCCTTCATCAATTATAGCATTCACATGTAAGGAAAAGAGGAAATAGATTTCACATCTAAGTATTCCGGGATTTTCATCTTGGCACTTGCTTTTAAGGAGGTTATGATAAATCTTGTGACATTTTGCATTTAGTCATTGTCACAAGATGCTGACAAGAACAACAAGAGGTAATAAGGTATTGTATGGCAAGACATAGTATATGTCAGCAATGATTTACATGTCAACAATGATGCAGGCAGGGAGAAATCTTCCTTTGTGTCAATCTGAATAATGCACATTGGCATGTCTCCATGTGTTTATAGGCATCTTCATCATGTATGTGCGTTTGCACAGTTGTCATGGTAAGCATAAATGCCTTAGGAAAAAACATTTCCATATCTGGCATCTGTACTTGCTTTGACAATATGCAGAGACTTATTTGCAGTGGGAAACACTGTGCTCCAAGATAAACTCTACAAAACACATACAGTATATATTGCTTTGTCTGACATTTATATATGTGTGAATTTCATTGCAGGTACAAGGCTGAGCAGGCATGACTTTATGGTAAATATGTTAACGTATGAATTTGCAAATCTCACATACTGTATAATATCTGAAACCCATAGACAAGATTTCTTAATACACAAAATATCTTGGGTGCCAAAGGAAAGACTAGGAATCTGTATAACTGGACAAGAAGTCTGCATAGTAATTCCCCAATCAGCTGGAATGAACCATAATCACTGAATTTATTATTTTCTCATTTAATATTTGGAGAACAAGAATTCAGAATGGAGATGGATCTAATCTGGAGTCAGGATTGTGGATATTATGTGCATTGAACAGGACGGCTAGGATACAGAGAAACTGTATCCGACTACTAAGTAGGGTGCATGTCAGGGTGCAACAACTCTCAGATCCAGCTGTTGGAAATCCTGTCTAAAATGGAAATGAGACCTCCTGGAGAACTGGTGTTAAAAAAAACTATCAGTCAATTTTCTTCAACTAGGTTCCATCAGATACCATTTCTGACATTGTTAGCTAATTAAATGTTCTCCATATTATTTGAGAAACCTGAAATATATAAGGAAAAGAACAAGTAGAAGAAAGCTCCTATAGACAAGACTGAGTTATATGGACCAATTGTTTTATATCAGGCAGGTTCTACTACAGTAGCTGTGCTACATTGTCTAATCTGGAACATGAAAAAATGTTCACAGATGTATTATGACCCTTCCTTCACTAAGCTCAGGCTCTCATAGGTGAACCAGTCACTTACTCTGTTCACAGACAATTGGAGAAATATCTATTCTGCTCCTGATCAGAGGTCTCTTAGAAATGGCTATTGTCACTATTGTCACAGCACTATATGACAGTATGGTTACTAAGGCCATTGTCTCTTCAATTGAAATCATATTGAGTGGCCTAAAAGTATCAAATGAGATAAAGAACTGGTTTGATGTGAGTGCAGTGATTAAACCATTGATTTTCTGCAATGTGATTAACTGTATTGTTTGGTCTGCAATAAGGTTTTCAATAGACTTCCTACATGTACTGAAATTCTAGTGGGAGCTCAACTTATCTGGAGGGCAGAAATTTGGAGAATGCTAGTTTATACATGCTACATACTTATTGCTTATGTTTTTAAACCACTTTGGAATACTATGTTCTTATATTGTCTGTCCTTTTCTATATAAGTAGTTCTTGACTTACAACCACAAGTTTGGGCTCAATTGTGGTTATAAGTCGAGGACTATCTGTAATATGAAAAACAAAACAAAACTATGACACAGATAATTCTTGTGTGTGAGTTGGATCTGATTTTATATTTCTTTAGAGCCACTGCTCTGAGATAATAATATTCAGCCAGAATACAGTTTCATCGAACATGCAATCCATAGTATGCCATTATTAACTGAGAGACTACAATCATTGTAGACTGTATGTACAACAATATGTAGCAGCACTTACCATTTTGGGATTTACATTCTGACTCAGTTGCATTTACCAAAGAAATGGTTCTGGGATTTTTCATAAAAGAGTGGTCCATACCGGCTTGCTCTTCAGGATACTCCTGAGGAAAGGGAGGGAGTATCTTAACAGGTCCCAATAAGCCCCGTAGTGTAACTCTTGGAATGCCGTTTCTGGCCATGGAAACCTGGGCTTCATGTACAGCTTCTACCAGGATAGAATTCATGAGATCCTTTCCCATGGTTTGGGTATGTGCCTGACATGATGGAAAGCTATCAAAGCCTATTTTTTTCACTGAATCTGGTGTTTCTGTCTCTGAAATCTGGATTTCATCTTCAAGAGAGGAGTTAGCTTGTGGATCAGGAATGAAATCAACTGTACTCTCCGGTAAGGTTTGTGGTCGAGATAGCAACTGAGGACCTGGCAAAGGCTGCTTTTTGAACCTCCCTGATGTTTCCTCCATTGAAGATACCTTCTGGAATTCTCTTCGTGCCATGGGATGCCAAATGAGTTGCCGGCTAGTTGGAGGAGTTCTGTTGCTTTGATGAAAAGTAAAAGATATGGAGCTGAGTTTCTGTTGTTCCAAACCATTAGCTGCTGTCTGCTGAAGTGACTGGTGTCTAGTGGGAGGAGGACATGAAACCTGAACATCATGGCTCCCTGGAGATTTGGGAGAAAGAAGTCTAGAAGCAGGTCTGGGAATCCCTTTGCCTTTAGGCAGAAGAGTCTGTTTGGGAGAACCTTGCACAAATAACGAGTTCTTTTTCAAGCTAGGGTTAACAGATCCTAAACTGCCAGTCCCAGGTGAGCGAGCTGAACATCCTGGAATGCTACTGCAAAGAGAGGAGGCACCTAAGACTGGGATACACCTTCGGGTCCTGTGTGGGGAGGGAGTACAACCTTTATCCATCGTAACTAGTAGTTGCCTTTGTTTTTCCTAATGAAATAAAAGCAAGTGAAAGATTAAAGAACTTAAAGAAGTTAAAATCGTTTTTAATTACTTTTCAGCTATTAGGAATTTTTAGATCAACAAGTTTTACAGCACTGGGAGAGTTTCCTTCAATCCTTAGTGAAAGAAGTTTTGAATACAAGTTTAAGTTTTAAAAGCAATTTTTTTCTAGAATAAACAGCAAATTAAAGCTTTGATTTTATAAAGTTACAAATGGACTAAGGTTCCAGATAAATTTGTTATAAAAATTTTGGATTTTAAGAATCTTGCTATGGGCAATTATTTGAAATCTTAAAAGAGAGATGAGGTTTTAAAAACTGGATATTAGAAGGAACTGGAAAATTACAATCAAAGGAAAAGAACACTCACTCAACAGTCATACAGAATGAAGGAAAATATTTTTTCATTGTACATATTGAAGGATACTTTTGAACAATGGTCCCAGAGGTTTTCTTTTAAAAAAAAAGTTTACTCAGAAGCTAACCAGAGTCATTTTACAGGGGAGATGGACAGCATAAAAATTTAACAAATGAATAAGTAAATAAATAAAGTTAATTTTAAGAGGGTATGCCATTACAGATAGACGGGTATTTAAAAAATGTCATGGAAGAACAAGTTTACCAGACAAGACAGATTGTTCTGAAAGTGGGTTTAAAAAAGACAGGCTACAAGATTAATGGGGGGGGGGGGAGGATGCTACATTGGATATACAAATGAAACCAGTTGATGTCTTACTAATTAAAAGGGATAAATAAATAAAAAGAGTGATATGGATAACTTCCCTATAATGAACTTACAAAATAGATGTTAAAATTTTGACCAATTTTCTGAAAAGAGACAAAGGAAAAAAAAAGAAAAGTAATCAAGTTCTAGAACGTTGTTTAAAAGGAGTATAGATCAACATCCTTGGAAGTAAAAAGGACTATAGAAGTTGGTTTGTTAAAAGGAGTTGGTTTATTGATCAATATTACAATATATATACAGAATTTTGTTATCTCTGATAATTCTTAATGGACTTTTGCTAATATCAAGACTATAATGACTTTATGGATTTATTTGTAGTTAAAAGATATGGGGAAAACATATGGGGAAAAGTCAGCAACTCTAGCTGTCAATGAGTAGCAAAGTAAAATCCGTAGGGACTCTCTTACTTTTTTTTAATGGGAAAAAGAGATTGTTTTGTTGAATTTTAAGAAAAAGTGCCAAGTTACTAAAATAGTTTATACTCATGATGAAGGGTAAAGTCACTTCTTCATATATTTATTTTCTTTCACTTAACTATAGTCTTATTTATTCTTTTTCAATTTTACTTTCTATTTCTTCTTTTCTGCTTCTGCTAATTTTTTTTTCTTTTTTAATTTGTATTAGTTTTTCAATGTTGTAAATTGTATTCTTTAATAAAAGTATTATTTAAAAAAAACAAGAAATACAGTTGTTGGTTGTCACTCACACTTATTGTGTTTCTGCTCAACAGGCTTAGTGAGCTTTTGACAGACTTTTCCTAACTTTTATCTGATTAGGGGTGCAGAGTGAAGACATCTTCAAAAATTCCATTGAGTTTTAGTCCTAGGGCTTTTGAAGAACACCCGATTGAGAATGACTGCTGTAAGCCATTGAAAGAGATAATCTCTCAGTCCTCTTAAAAGCTCTCAGCCCTAAGATACAGCTTGACCAACATTTCTTATTTTTTCAAAGGATTCTTATACTGAAAAAGAATGATCAGTGCTTACCTGGTAATGTAAAGGCAGAAAGCAGCTGAATGCTCATCAGGAACATCCCAAAGTAGTCTTTCATAGAGTGCAAAGGATCCCATAAAGATGTTTACATGAGCTTTAACAAGGCATATTAACCCTAAGACATCCAAACTTTCTGGTTGCCATGAAGAACATGTTTGTCCCTCTTTCAGATGTTTTGCTCTTTTCTTCCTCTGCCTACTGTATCTTCTTTTATCTGTGGAGTGTTTCCTCATTCTCTCGAAGTGGGAGAAAGAGCATCTGAGGTGCTTGGAGCAGCATTTTGCTGGTTGCAGAGGCAAAGAGTGGGCACAGGCTTTCAATGAGAGCACTCATAAACAACTTTGAATTGGAAATTGTGAAAGAAGAAAGAAATACGTTCTGGAGATCTCAGCGCATGTAAACATCTAGGAACAGCATATAACATCATTTTTCTGAAGCACTGTACAGACCGTAAATACAGGAAAAGGTACCGTATTATAGGAATTTTTCCCATTGCTGCATTAGCAACCATTCCTCTAGTCACCAAGTTGCCTCCCCCCCAAAAGTCTGCCTGCTAAGTAGTGCTGCCCCGTAATTTCAGTGTCAATGCTGGTGACTGTTGCTGTCCTTATGATTTCAACATGAGACATTTTAAAGGCAGCAATTCCCCGAGTCTCCTGGCTGCTTTTCCCCTTTAATCAGTATTACATGACAGATAGGAAAATCAAACAGCAATTGCTGTCCTTAACATGGGAAGCCAGGTTTGAGCAGTTGTGAGCAGATGCCTGGAATGTTTCAGGTTAACTGAATGTTGCATAGCTAACAAAGAAGTAAGCTGTGCTACTGACGTGTTAACTTGGTCTATTTATGAACACAAATCTACTGCTCTTATGAAAAGGTGCTGGACCTGTTTAGCTTACATCTGGTTGTCTTCTAGAACAGGGGTCTCCAATCTTGGCAACTTTAAGCCTGGCAGACTTCAACTCCCAGAATTCCCCAGCCAGCGCTGGCTGGGGAATTCTGGGAGTTGAAGTCCACCAGGCTTAAAGTTGCCAAGGTTGGAGACCCCTGTTCTGGAAGAATGCTAAGCTCGTGTACTGGCTGCTCATGCAATAAGGGCATATGGGTTGAAGGATGAAGGAATAATAACCTCAGTTATTATCAATTGCATGCAGCAGAGCAGACCTAAGTTGGACAATTTTTTATCGCTAAGTAAATGGATGGCGATTTCCTAAGGCAAAAGTGTGCAGATTACTATTTGATACATTGGACATACTGTAATCTCTATATAAGGGGAACATGTCCATATGAAGAAAAGTTGAAACTGATGGAACTTGGAAAATGCACATATTTCTCTACAACTTAGCAAACATATCACACATGGAGACAGTATCATAGCTCTAATATTTTTTATAATGCCCCTGCTTTTCCAAGAACAGCCGTCTTCACATCACAAGCAGACTTTTAGTCTTTAAAATTATATTGGCGTGTTTTAAAGAAAACAACTGTAAATATTCAATAAATGCTTTTCTGGACAGCTATGCCTAGCCCAAGAGGACAAAAAAGAGAAGTAACACATGCTGAGTTTTTAAGTTGCATTTGAAATGGGGTGGCAAGTGTATACAATCTTATTAAAATTGTTTTTAGTTCAACACCACATGCCTTCACCTACTTGACTCAGACTCTGGTTTCTGCCTGTTTTAGGTTTAATTTTAAGGCCTTATTTGAGTTTCTTGATTTATCTATATCATATGATGTGGCTAAGGGCTATTAGAACTGAAATGCAAAGAACCCAGGCTGAAATTTTGTGAGAAAGTGCCTAGAGATCCTTTGACTTTCATTGTCACTCTCCTGTTTCATATGGAAATAAGCATTTTTTTACAGAGGACAACAGCAGGAATGGGCGGAACAATATGCTTTTTGTGTAACTTTTGAAGGGCCTAAAATCCGAACATTATTTCCATTCCAGACTTTGAATGTCCCACACTCTTGCTAATCTAACTCTTCAACTGCTGGAAAAGTCTAAATAACTACCTAAGCCAATGAGGATGGCTTCCTTAGCTTTAGGTGACACCCCGCCCCTTACATTCAATTGTGTCTGATTCTCAGAGATTGCCTAGACAAGTCCCTGCCGTTTACTTGGTTTCAGAAGTGGTTTGCCACTGCCTCCTTTTTAGGGCTGAGAGAGAGTGATTGGCCTAAGATCACCCATCTGGCCTTGTGCTCAGCGAGCAACTAGAACTCATGGTCTCCTGGTTCCTAGCTTGACTAGGTAACTACTGCACGAAACTGGCTTTCTTTTTGGTGAGACAATCATGCTGTATTTGTTTACCATATTTACCGGGGCACAATTTATAATATTAATGCCAAAATATAAATGTATTTAAATGGTAACAATGGAATATGTTTATTTGGTATACCATATCACATCTTGACTGCAAAATCTGGATGATACTGGCCGATGGCAGAAAGACCACACACCTACACACACACACACACACAGAGCGATTTTGTTTTTTCTTCCCATATAATTATGTTCATGTTTTGTAGCCCATGTTGGCTAGCTCTAGCTTATATCATTCAATTTATTCTCATCTGATTTTAAAGTGGAGGCAAAGATTTTGTTCTGTATCCTATATTCTGTTTTTCATTTAGCAATGGAAGATGAGATTATAAATTCGTTTCTAAAAAGAGGCAATAAGTTCCCCATTTGAAAAATGAGACAAGATGGTGGGCATTTCAATTACTTTCAGTATTATATCACAGTTTACAGTTTACTTACATGTGCATTCATGTTAGATCTGTGTAATTTGCATGGGATCTTAGAATACATGACTGATTATTGGTTGCTAGTATTTCAAGGCATAAAGATATTTGTGATGTTAGGGTGTTGGGGTCCTCTGACCTTGCTTTTCTTCTTGCAGATGTTTCATCATCAGATGTGTAAAATTATCAGTAATATTATCAGTGGAGGGAGAACGAAGTTTGGTGGTTGTTTATATATAGCATAAACATGGTAAATAAATATAGCATGATTCTCTCACCTAAAAGAGAGCCGGTTTGGGGCAGTAGTTAAGACATCAAGCCAGGAACCAGGAGACCATTAGTTCCCTCCCTGGTTTGTCCTACCAATCTTGACTGAGTTAAGCCAGATCCATTCTGAGCTACATACAGTATATTCTCCTCTATTGCAAGTATTTGTGAATTTGGATGTTAATTTTTTCAAAAAGTCCCATCTGAGATGGCTATGCATCCATGCACATGCTAGCTATATTTTTAAAAGGGGCCAAATTACACATACTACAATCATACAATTTAAATAGAAGAAAAAACAGACAGATACCTTGATTTTTTTTTAATGTATTCCTGATCAGGATTAAAGCATGCCCTAGTTTTATAACAAAAAGCTTCCAGAATAAGGTTGCTTCCCCCCCCACCGCCCACTAAAAAGTACTATATGTATGATTTGGCCTCCTATTCACCTTTATTCATTTGACCTCTGTGGCTGAGTCTTCATCAGCCATACTGCTGTACAGTTCTGATTTTTATATATTTTTATGTACATACATAATCACTTTTAGTAAATAATAGTACATATCAGTTTTCTGATTACTTAAAAAGTTATGTATCATTCATCAGTTAGCCTACATTACACTAAGGTTTATGTAATTACCTAAATCTAGTTACAAGTTTCCCAAATTAAATATTGTATTTAGATTTATTTACAATTTTTGGTAATGCTATAGAAAAGGAACATTCTCCCAATTAAATTACATCAGAATTTATTTATTTATCTATGTTCCATGATGTTATAAACAGAATTAATCCACCTACCTCTACTCTTTGTTGAAAGTGAGTTATTAAAAGAAATGTCCATAATCCAAGAATTTACGAATAGAAAATGATGTAAAATTAAAATGCAGATAATAACTGTACACACATACATGGAAAAATTGCTGTCTGAATATAATATTTACTTTTTTCAGTTCTTATAATTTAATATAATAAGTTCCTATGAGGATTATTAAATTATCTTGGTAGCATTTAATATCTGACTGAACTTTTAATTGTAATTGTATGCATATTTTGTCTTTTGTATTATTATTTTAGTGTATTTATGGTATATATTTTCAGAGCCAAAAGGCAAGGCATGAAATTAAATAATCATTTTTATTCTTTCTACTTTAAAAAGAAATAGACACATTTTGATGGGCCCAAGGCACTATGCCTCTTGTGTTTAATGGATATTTTGGTCCTGCAATTCATACAGCTCTTCATATGCATAAAAAAGAGGAAATTCTTTGTCCCAAACAGAACAGTAGGCTACATTATGCTTATGTAAATTTGTCTACTGTGAAAGGAAGAAAATACTAAGACACTGTATTGATTGACTCTGACTTGTTTATTAGAATTCTGTTCAAAATAAGTATTACCATTATAAAGCACAACCATTAATATTACAATACATTTCATCAAAACAGTTTATACCAGCAAACAAGTCAAACTGATTATCTACTTTGCAAAATATAGAAAGTGCTATTGTAGATTTTATTTCAGTTTCTGAAGCACGATTTAAATTCACAGTTCTGTACTAGACCATCTGACAGAAGGAGAAAATGGTACACAGACTATCATGGTTAGGAGCAATGGTCACAGTTTATTAGTCTTTCTGTTTTCTCTGTCCCCCTGCAAAATATTCTCAAAAGTTTTGTTCAATCTAACAAGCTCTCAATTGCTAAGTTTCAGCATTCCCTTAATATATGATATTCTGTAAGAATATTTCATAGATCTGCTAATATTTATCTGTTATCAGAGTGAAAAGGATATGGGGAAAAACTAGATCAAAGTTTCAAGCCTTGTTTTAAGATAGCTATTTGTACTGTTTCTATATCTGGACCAATATTATAGAGTTTAATAGTGACTGTATTAGGAGTTAGCATCATTGACCATTTTGGATGATTGTGGTGGTTTAGAAATTTGATGAGCAGATAGACCCACAAAATTCTAAGCTCCACAGTTCTATAGGGGCCCTCATTCTGACCACCACAATCTATAGCCCTCAGCACTTTCTCCTTGGCAGTGAACAGTATGGTACTATATATCTGTACTCTTCCAAATAGGCAAATAATGATGATGGAGAAGGAGCATCGTGTGCACTCATCTTGTGCTTCACCCTTCTGGGCCCCTGTACAAGTTTAAACTGTACAGGGCTTAAGCCTTACTTGACAAAAAACTCCAATCACTTTGTGACCATCACGTCAGGCACAGCTGTAGAGCTTTCTCCAGATGTAGTCATTTAACATCGGTTTTAAAAACATGAACATAATTTTAACTACTCTAAAGCAGGTAATCATCAGCACAATGCAGTCCACCAATACATTATCCAGTCCAGAGAATGAAACACCTTTGTAACAATTCTGAGACTAACTGGATTCAGTCCAGGATCCCTCCAATTCCACACACCCCATAGTAGATCAGCATTGTTCAGTATTAATCAACTTAGGGGACACAAAAATATGATATTTCAGAGTTGTTTAATTTACATGGTCAAGTAACAGATTTAATCTCATTGAAGAAAAACAATGCACATATTACTTTCTGAGAAGACTAGTTTTAGGCTGAATATTTGAAAAATTCCTATTGGTCTAAAGAAGCTCAACTCCTGATCTTCCCAATAACCATTTTTTCAAGTAAATACATTGTTTCTGGGATTGAGGCATTTATGTTTTTCTTTGCAAAACATTTCTTTGCTAAGAAAAAAAATAGAAGCAGAACAGATCCCACATCCAAAATTAAATACCACATACCTCAAATTGACCTAATTTTGTACAAAGATACATGTAACTATTTATTCAGAATTAATGCTTAATGCTTTCTATTTAGTTTGGTACCTAGTTAGTTAAGATTTTACAGTTTTAAAAATCTGAAATAGCAATATTTTAATTTTTTTAATTAATGAATGTTTTAAATATGACATTTTTTAAAAATCAGCCAGACCCAAAGATCCACCTAAGTATAATTTTAATCATAAAATGTGTTTTTTCTCACAAAAACTGCACCATATGGCTGTCCATTTATGTGTGCTATAAATTCAAAGCTAATACTGATGTTATATTTGCAGATGAAGTAATCACATAAGATAATATTTCATATATGCACATTAAATGTTGACAAGGAAACTGGCACTTATGGACAATATAAAACTTGGCAACAGTTAAATAGTTAAGAATTGGTGCATGAAACAGGAGAAGCAGCCAAGACCTGAGACAGTGCAGCCACTGGCCCTCAAGGTTTGTTGGAATTGAATGTCCATCAGGCCCAGGCTGTGAAAATTCAGTAGTAGCTGAAAGGCCAGCTATGTTCTAATCTCCTTCCAAAACAAAGCTCAGTAATCTTGAAAAACAGCATTAATGAGCTCCTTTTTATAGGTAATTAAAATATCCATTATAAGACATAGCTTAATTACATTAGAGTTTTGTCTATTTTTCTGATAGTTAAAAGAAGAGAAGTTGAAAACACATTGTGATTTCATACTTGTTGCCTGTTTGAAAATGGAGTTTTTCCTCTTACCATAAGAAGTATAGAAACAGAACAGAAATCTCTCAAATGTTAACAAATCTCTCATTCATTATTGGAAAATAAAGAGCCATTGACGGGTGGAAATATTACAAGAGAATTGATGAGCCTCTATAGCTGTCAGGGTAAACATTAAGATTACTAGACATACTGATCTGAATGGCTGGGTTCATCCTCCATTTCAGTTGGAAAGTAGGATAAATAGCATTGCTTACTCACAGCACATATCCATACTAATTATCTGGACCGAAATCAAAGCACCTACAGAAAGCTGACATAATTGCTTAATCACTCCTTAATGGTTATTTTAACCCTCTGGGTAAAGTTATACTCAAATGCAATGTGAAAGCATGCTCACAACATTGATTCAGGATGGATTTTGGACATGCTACAAATGCATTCTATTTTCTATAACAAGTGATACAGTCCTGAGGAAAAAAATCTGGAATAGGAGAAAGGTTTAGTGCAAATCAATGCCATAATGCCCCTATGCCCATATATTGCAATTGTATATTAGCTATGAAGGAATACTGACAGCTGTTTCAAAGTCTTACATTTGTTAATAAACAACTTATTGCTACCCCATTGCTCTGCTTGGGGTTTTTCATTTGCATTGGTAATCTAGTTGCCACAAAAGAGAATCAAGTCTCAGAAAAGAGGTCTCTATCACTCAGAGACTATGGCTGTAGCTAGCAGCAGTGCTAATGGATAAGTCACAGATAGAAAAGAATGGCTATTTATATACAGCATGGGAAGAGGAGGACATTATTTTAGGAACCTTATGGTGTTGCTGTTTCATTGTCTCCTTGTAAAAATAGATCAGATGATATAAATGCAGAAGCAAGCTTGTTTATACCCTTTCTAGCTCAGACAAAGGATGCTGCACTTACTGATCTTGCAAAAATGCATACTTCCTTGCCCCTTCCCCACCCTACTGTAAAAGTAGATGACAATTTTCCACCCTTTGATAGCATCAAAAAGTAGCAATTGTAACATAGAATTTGGCCCTTTTGTTGCATATGCAAGAATCTCTGAACTGGGAACACTTAACATTTTGGAAAATTTATGAAACTGCAAATACTTAAAATGACACACCATACATGATTCCAAGCCAGGAATCCATTTTGTTGTGTTCACTATTTTTAGAAGTGGAAGTTTTCTTACCTGTTATGTGTATTTGGAACTAAAGAAATCCCATGCAAGTGTTACTTTCAGGAATGATGCCTGGAACTATAGTCATATTGACACAACAAAAGGCCTTCGAGACAAGTTCCCTTCTGTATAAAACAAATACTGCTCTTTAATAATATTAATGGTATCCTCAGACATCTACCATAACTCACATATAGTATCACAAATTGCAATGTACTATTCTTACATTCAGTCACTGCTGAAAAATTGGTCAGCTGTTTTCAAGTGAGAGGAATGACTGGCTATGAACCCATGACAACTCATGGTGAACTGGTCAAAGGAACAAGAGAAGAAATTGAACAAAGTCCTTATGTGCTATATTGTTGTCAGGGTCTATGGCACAGCATTAGACAATGGAAATTGTCAAATATAATGAAGTGTAGGTGAGGTAGATGTGAGAGGAAATTACAGATGTAGAAAAAGATCTATGTGCTACACCACTAATTCCAATGAAGCATGTA
Organism: Myanophis thanlyinensis; assembly: GCA_017656035.1. Taxonomy (NCBI): domain Eukaryota; kingdom Metazoa; phylum Chordata; class Lepidosauria; order Squamata; family Homalopsidae; genus Myanophis; species Myanophis thanlyinensis. The sequence continues at coordinate 7,974 of JAEANM010002647.1, read as the reverse complement.
ATATATAGAAAGATGTCCAATATTCAAGGAATTATGAAGTAGAATACAGTGGTACCTCAATACTCATCCTTAATTGGCTCCAGGAGGTGCAATGAGTACCAAAAATGATGAGTACCAAAAATGATGAATACCAAACATTTTTTTCCCATAAGAAATAATGTAATGAATCACAAAGCAGCGGATACTAACATATTCTAGCTGGTGTGCTGAGTACAAAACAAATGATGAGTACCGGGACAAAATTTTTACATCAAAATGCATTGAGTACCAAATTTGATGACTTTCAAAGCAATAAGTACCAAGGTACCACTGTATACAGATACTATAATAACAATGTTTGCACATTCTTAACTTGGAATGTGTATCTGCGAGCACATTGAAGAAAGAAAGGCACATGTTCCTAGCATGGAATGTGTACAAGAAGAGCTGGTGGTTACAGCATAATATCCCACTCCTGCCCCCAAGATATAATAAATGAAACCAGTGTGTTAAGTTAGCACAGCTTGAGATATTATGTCATCAAGGTAATAAAACTGCAGTCAGTGATGTCCAAACACAGTTCAGCAAAAACAGGATATAATGACATAGGGCTCTAGAGGTTGTTATTGTGTAATTTTTATAGAAACAGAGATTATTAATAATCTTTTTGTGCATATAGTTAAGTTTGCATGTGGTAATTTAATTATACACCAGCTTTAAAGGAAATGTGGACAATGTGCAAACATTCTACATGGATACTAACCCATATCATATACAACACAGCTCTAGAAAATTGCAGTGGAATTGTGCAATCATGGTCTGTAGTTCAGTAGCTCTTGTATTAGATGTACATAGGTAGAGTGTGTACGTCTACATTTTATAGTGTTAAGATCAATTATACATATAGGAAGAATACTGCTAGAATGGGGCATTTGAGTTTTAAAAATCTTGTCCACTTCAACAGACACAGCAGCAGAGAACTGGAAAAAGCAGCATTTCAAAATTTTAGGAATAAGGAAGGGTGAAAAATCCCATTCTAAATAATGAACATAGGTTATTTTTTCTCCATCTTTAACCTGCACAAAATGTGTCCTTCAGCATATCTGAGCTCAGTGCTGGAAGTGAAAAAGTATATAATCAATTAGGATGTTTCTTTTTTTTTTTTTACTGTACCCAAGTAATTTTTAAAAATGGCATAATGACAGGAGTGTTTTCAGAGTATCCAGAATCTATAATGGTTGCCCTTGGAGTAAAAGATAACCATCTAGTTCATTTTTAAGTGTAACAATTTTCAGCAGATTAACTCATTTACAAAGAAGCCGAAAATTTCAAATGATGATATAATGTACAGAGCTTAATTATTAAAAGTTAAAACCAGAAGCTCCAAAGTGACATTATTTAAAAGATGTATTTTAGAGAAACTAGCAAAGAATGCTTCATTAAAAAAGATCCACATTGCAAAGAATGAAGTTATGAACTAACCACATAATGAGTAGCAAAAAAATAGTCCTGAACAAACCAAATTTTCATATGTCTTGGGGAGCAGAATACTAAACTTCAGGCACTCCAAATGCTAGATTGTCTCGTATCATCAATGTTTTCCGGAGATCTCGCTCCATGATTGGTCTTTGTGTTCTCCACTTGTGTGCTTCCTGAAGTCCTGGCTCAAAATAGTATATACAAGCTCCAAAGCCCACCAATATGAGAATTGAGATCATCAAATACATTGGCACAAACCAATCCAAGAAATGAGGCATAACCACTAGATAAAAGGAAAGTAAATATAAAGAGCTAGTATTGTTCGATGAATAAAAAAATACCATCTTATTTATTTGTCTAAAACATTGCCATATGCTAAATAAATAACTCTAAAACATTTATATAATCAGCTACCTTTCCGCCAACTCTGGGCAACTTCCAATCAAAGAGTAAAAGACATATTAAATCATTTTAAAACTATAAAACATATCCAGTTAAAAAACAGATTATTAAAAACATCAAAAACCTGCCCCAATCCGAGCTAATGTGTCTTCCAATTTTCTTCCAATGTTTGGGGGAAAGGGGGCAAGATGTTTCCATGGGCATGGGCTATTAGGGAAAAAGGTACACTTTTAGCTCCCATTAGATGGCAATATTTGGGGGAAGGAACAAGGAGTGTGCCCATCCTATCTGATCTGAGAGGAAGGGTAGATATCCTTAGGAAAAGCGGTCCTACAGATAGCATGACACAATGCACATAGGGCTTTAAAAATGAGAACCTTGAATTGCACCTGGAAAAAAATTAGAAGCCAACACAGCTTGTGCAACAGAGAGTTACATGGGCAAACCCAGTGTCCCACATTACTATGTGCACTGCTGCATTCTGGACGTTGAAGTTTCTGTATGTCTTCAAGGGCAGTCCCATATGGATAGGAGGTGACCAAGGCATGAGTGACAGTGTCAAGGCCTGCCAGTCCAGGAAAGGGCACATTTCTTTTGTCTTTTGTGATGCAATGAAATTAAATTTGGCATAAAATAATCTTTTTTCTTTTTAATCCCAAGCAATTTACCTTGAAAAGCTGGCCTTTGTTTTCCTCTAAGATCTTATTTTAGAATTTTTTTTCTATTCCTAAGAAGAAAATAATATATCAGAATAAATTATACAAATATATATATATTTGTCCCTTACAAATCATCAATATTTCAAAACAGATTTACTGAGTATTTAAAGCACTGTTTTATTTCTTCTTTCAATCTTGTTACAATATCCAAAATAAAGACACAGCTATAACAGCAATGTTCCATAGCCTGCTGCTCCGGATATATAGAACTACAACTTATTCTCTTCCTTGATCTGGTTTAATGTTAGCATCCCCATGTAGTTTGGTATTGGGCGTTAGGTGACTTCTGTCTCAGTGCTTTCTACCTGGGGTTGGCAGGGCCATAAATGTCAAGCCCTACATGCTGACAACAATCTTTTCTAAAGCAATCTTTGTCCCCAACTCTTGTAGATAGTCATACATTAGATGTTTTGTTCATCTTGGAGCAGTTGTGTGATGAATATGAAGGGGATTACTTCTAACTCACTGTTGGCCAAAATAACTTCCCAGTCCAACTGAGATTTTCTGTCATTTCTGCATAGAATATGAAAATTTTTATTTATAAAATCCTATATGGCTTGGCACCTCTGTATCTTCATGACCTCTTTCTGATAAGTGTTGACCCTTTTGACGAAATCATCTCTGGAGAAGCTGCTTGTGAGCCCCCAGTTCTAAGAGGTGAGAAAGCTGAAAACAAGCTGAAGTTGTTATTTTTCAGCCATGACAAATTAACTTAAAGCAAAGCTGGCTGCTCCTGGCAGATAATGAAAGCCATATTTTACTGGAGAAACTTTAGTGGTTGCGCACCATCTGGAACTGAATTTTGTTTCTAATTTATTGATATCAGATATCAACTGTGACTTTTGGTTATGCCAAAATATATATTATATGACTTTATATATTACTGTATATGACTTTTTAACTATGCTTATTTCATTTTTTAAACTAAATGTTTTGAAATAAAATAATTCTAATTTTGTAAGCTATTTTGACAATTTCGTTGTTATACTGTAGTTCCTAATGCTCCAATTACAGAAATATGATGATGATTCATTTTACTTATGTGCCATCTTTTTTTTCAGAAATGTGATACTTCTTCCACTAGCTTTCCCCTCACAATAACGTTGAGAGAAAGACTGGACTAAGAGATACTACTGGTTCTAGATCTGCTAATTATCTTTCCTTATTAAAGGTGACTTGGACTTTGGCTTCTCAGTCCTAGACAATACTTAAACTCTAATTGATTGAAGCCACTTTGTGCATTGTTTTTTAACTTATAAACCCAAGGGCAAAATCTATGCATTTTTTTTAGAATCGTAGAAATACAAAACTGATCGTGATCCTCAGTGGATTCACTGTATCCAAAGCTCTTAGTGCAACAATCTAAATTAAATAGGGTGACCATATTTGATAGCCAAAAAAAGAGGACGGGGGGGGGGGCGGGGGCGGGGGGGACAGCGTGGGGGAGCGCAGCTCCGCAGCGGCTCTTCTCCCGCCGCCCAGGTGCTGATGGGGAAAAGCGGCTCCCGCAAGACGAGCATGCCTCCATCGCGGGTTTTCTAAGCTTTTCCCCATTTGCCCGGACATGACATCTCCACTTTTTACGTCCAGTCCGGGGTGTCCGGGTGGGTTTTATAAATTTATAAAAACCACCCAGATGCCCTGGACTGGACGTAAAAAGTGGAGATGTCCGGCCAAAAGAGGACGGTTGGTCACCCTAAAATTAAAGCATATCCAATAGATATTTATTGGCCAAGCACATTCAATGAACAGAAAAATACTTCAGAGTAATTTTTGCTGTTAAACTGTTTGTACCATTAGGAAAGATTTTTGTTATTAATGTTTTTCATATTCAGCTGGAATCTGCCTTTCTTAAATCTTTTACTTGGTATTCTGCATTCTGAAATGAGAACAAATTTTCTGTGTAGCATCATTTCAAATTTGCTTTTTCAAGGCTGAATGTTTCCAGTTCAGTTCATTTCTCTTCACAATTTCTAAGATCCTGAACATTATCTTCTTTGAACCTGTTCCAACTTGTCTGAATTTTTTTTAAGTGCCCAGAATTAGACACAAGACTCATGCTGTGGTTAAACCAATATTTTAATCAATGTAAGTGGCTTGGGAAGAAAAGCACTAATTTGAATCCTGGGCTAAAAATACAATAATATATATAAGTTTCATAATAGTGGAATATTATTGTGTTTTGTGTAAATAGACTGCCTCTTAATTGTGTTTTAAAGAAATGTTAAAATGTCCAGATTGAACAAGAAAAAATAAACTTGGACCTCGTTTAAATCTCTGTATACTATTAAATGTCTTGCTATATTAAAAAGGGAGACATACTTGATTAATTTTATCACATGCTAAGTCCCGTCAAAGACAGTTTTCCAACCGAATGGTCCAGCTATGTTTAAGTACTCAACTATTCTGGGAAAAACCATAGTTTAGCCAACAAAACTGAATGTTCCACAGCCCCAAAGTTCTGTTTCCCTTCTAGAAATAACAAATACAAACCATGATGATGTAACAATAACAAAGTATTTACTGTGACATTACAGTGCAAATTCTGGCTTTTTGTATTGTATTGTGGGGTTAGACGCAAATATTTGTATAATGTATAATGGCATTGGATGAAAATCATGTAGTCTGTGCCTTGTGATGATGCAAATTTCATCATTTATTCCTCTGTTGTCCCATTCACAGAAACCGATGTTCCCCTTGTAGTGATTCAGAGAAATCAAATAGAGAAGCTATATTCCTACAAACAGCTGGTTTTGTGAAACTTTTGGTTGTGCCAGGCCCATAATGTAGATAAATTAGAAAGCAATTTTCCTCTTTTCCCAGATACAATCATATCCTGTCTTAAAAGGCTTTCTTGTATAATCCAATAGGATAAAAATATGGGGAATTTTTAAAGGGCTACAATTTAAAAATTGCTGTAAAGAAACACTAGAAAAAGGAACTTAATTCCAGAGCTGTGCAGTTCTGTAATAACTCATTCTGATCCTTTTTAAAAATTACTTTGTGGTCTAGATCCAGATTGCCCTCTCTTTAGACCAATTCTATGGGGCCTTTATGAAAAAAAAATCTTTTAAACCTTTTATTTCAGAGAAGATGTCTTTAAATTTTCAGGCCAATGCTCTTGTATTATGTAGCCTTTTGCTCTTTTTCTATTTTTGACTTTGCATTTCTGTTTGTTTTGTATTTTGAACTGAGTTACTGTTTCCCCCCAACTAAATTAATTACAGTTTAGTCTAATTTTAGTTTACCTAAAGAAATCACTTGTATACTTTAATTCCATGTGTTTTATGTACAGTATATCACTAAAATATTTAATTGAAAGAAATTGCTGCATGCATGACAATAGGTTGTCATTTGATAATAGATTATAATTAGAAGATCCTTCAGTGAATAGATCCTAAAGGAGATAATACAAAGTTCAAATCAAGTTCTTGAACACATCTGTAACACTAGAAAGCTAAGACTGAACCTCATAGAAAAAATAATAGGACCAACCCAAGGAAGTCCTCCACACAGCAAGTACATCTGACCCTAAATATTTTAAAATCATCCTTGGAAAGGAAATAATCAAACAATAGCAAGAAGATGATTGCAATAGTTTCTGAGACCAAAAGAAGAATATTGTATTGTCCTTTATGTCTAATGCTCTTAAAGATCTACATTGCGCAATATAAAAATCATACCCACGTCTAGTTTATTATTATTATTCCATCTCTATACCTTATTTACAAATATTATTGAGTAAACAGTATTAATTCCCTAAAATATGTAGATTGCAACTAAGTTATTAAGACCTCAGTTCTATACACACTTACCTGGGAACAGGAGGGGTTCTTTTCAACACTCACTATAGAAGAAAACAAAACAAAACAATGTAACATTAAATATATTAGCATTAAATATATCTGAAAGAGAGTAATTCATTTAGCAATTTATGGTATTTACTCTTCAGCTTCTTGCATAATCCTCCTCATTTCTATCCTTCTCCCAATATAATGTCTGGATTTCAACATATCTATACTGTGAGATTTTTTTTTGTGTTGGTTTATGAAATGGCTGGTGATGTTTAAATGATTCTTATGAATCTAAGAGTAGACCTCACCTGCCTATTTGTGTTCCACAGGCATATGGACACAAAATAAAACATTGAATAAAATCATTCTAATCCCTACTCTACTATGAATAACTGAATCTACATTCATTTTTATGTCTCAAACTGGTGGTGTATCTAAGGAACATCACATCTGCAGAATTCAAGCTCAAAGGAAGTTCTAAAACATTTGAAGTCATGTACCACAAAATAACGAGATACTTCATCATATTAATTATGCCATCTTTATACATTCAGAAGTAGGTTCAGAATTAGCATAGCACAGTATTCATAAAGAATTTTTAAAACACGATCGAAGAAGGGCTACCAAGTAAAACCTGGGTACACATATCCCCACAGAAATGCCACAAAAGATGCATCACCTACCTCAATCCATGCTTACTTCAGGAGATCACAGCTGCTAAGCAAGCTATTCTAGTATCAGGCAGCTTTTGAAGGCCAGTCGCTCTCTGCTGTGCAGTCAGATGACAAGGCAAAGGGTTTCTTCACTCAGGCAGCCAGAGTCCTCAAAGTGCCAGAGCAGATTGGTCCAGATTGAAGACAGATGCAGCTGCACTTGCTCTGCATGCAGCATGCTGGTGCATGCGGTTGTTAATCATACACTCAAGCTCACTGCTTCATCATCTGCTTTTGCCAAAGGACACTCCCCCATTTCCACCACCACCACCCCGCACCTCCAATAGATGTACGTTACACTCTGGACCAGTTTGGCATCTTTCCATCCTGCTCTCAATCGAGCGGGCCTCCTCCTTTTCACCCTCACAAAAGAGGCAACATTGTCCCCAACCAATCAAAATGCTGAAGCAAATGAGGACTATCAACCGTTGTCATAGCAACAAACCCAGAGAGCTCTTCTTTGCATGTGATACAAAGGATAAGGGGGAAAAAAGAGGTTGACAGATGCTCTAAGCTTTGGAAGACAATTTTCAGTTTGATAGATGCTTTCAAATGGAGCAGCATTGCTAAAACACGATACTTCCCACTGGCATCCACCTCAAGTACCACATTCAGGCAATAGCCAAGCCTTTTCCCCCGAGCAATAATAGCTTTTCACATGTATGTTAGAACATGTTGGTAGGGTGAACTCAAACTCAGGACCACAGAAAGGGAATTCAAAGCAAACATCACATTGAGAATCTATTCTAAATTGATAGGTTGCTTGGACTTTGTGCACATCTCAAAGAACCTATCATGGGCATTCCATAACAATTTTATGGTTAAAAAGGCTCGACAATGTCTCTTTCACCTCAGACGATTGAGAGACTTCAAACTTCCACTGAAGGT
>JAEANM010002646.1:0-24037 GCA_017656035.1 Myanophis thanlyinensis | reverse complement strand
AATTTAGACCATGTGTAAAAACATAGCCAATCGGATTGTGAAGAGAAGGAGTATTGGAAGTCTTAATGCGTTCCACTAGAATAGCAGGAGTCTGTCGTATCATGCAAGCTATCTGATTAAATGCATATTATTTCATAGGCTTTAACCAATTGAGGTGCTTCTGTTCCTATTTTAACTTGATTCATGTTATGTCAGTCATGCTCTTTCCCCAACCCACTGCCTTTCTTTTCCTCCTCTTCTCTCAGTTACTTTATTGGTTTGCTTATTTATTTATCCAGGATCCAACATTGGAGTTTCTGAGAAAGTTTGGAATTGGGCTAGCCTCAGGAACAATAGCCTCAATTATTAACATCCCTTTTGATGTTGCAAAGAGTAGGATTCAAGGACCACAACCTGTGCTTGGAGAAATCAAGTACAGGACCTGTTTTAAAACTATGGCAACTGTTTATAAAGAAGAAGGGTAAAGTATTCAATAGTAAATACCCAGGACTCTGGCTTGTTCATAAAATCATATTGTAGATTTGCAGTATGCAACATTGCAGATTTCATCAGGTCCCTAAAAATCTCTCTGCACAGTATTTGTATACCAAGCATTTTCAAAGCTTCACAATTCAAAATGTACATATGAAATTAAAAGAGAATTCTTGTTGAGCCTGAGTTTTCTGAATTTTCATTTAACAAATGTCTTATTATATTGTTCTGAAAAGACACTAGTGTTCTACTTCAGACCATTCAGTTTCTACACCTTAGTATCAATTGGTGCATTGGGAAAAGGGTGGGCTTCTTTTCTTCAGCATCAAGGTAGCCTATATTTAATTGTTTCAATTGTAAATACTAAAAACATTCCATTTGCCCAAATTGAGATTGAGGAAACACAGTTTGACAACATCTTTCAAAATGAAAAAGAGCATACAGAGATTTCTGCAAATTCTCTCTGGAAAGTGGGGTAACGGAGGCCAAGATACAAGAATGTATGGTTTTAAGCAGATCTAGGGGTCACAATGAAAACTGTAGGTTGAAGAGAACCCAATTATTTCTGGATGGATATTATACAGAATGGACAGGAAAAAAAACTAGTTCATATATCAGGGTATTGCATCAGACTTCAGAAGAATCAAAATCATCCTAAAAACTACTTCAGAAAATGCTACTGTTCATTCCACTTTTCTAACTTTCTGCAATTTTTTTTAGTAAGTATTGTACCCTAGCCTAAAGAGGAATGTGAATGCAACATCTGCTTGTTTAATGAACTGGTATACACAATTGATAACCGGTATACACAATTGATGAACTGGTATACACAATTGGTACATGATCTTAATGTATTCATGGCATCAGTATAGCACCAGGATTCCAAACTTCATATATGCCTATAGTCTAAACTGAGAACTCAATCACAACATAGTTAAAATAGAGCCATTAGAATTGTGCATGTTTCAGAAAGGATAGAGAGCAATGCTTTCAATCTTGCATAAAAAGAACACTTGTGTTGTCTTCATGCAAGGTTGAAAGCATTGTTTTCTATCCTTTCTGAAACATGCACTATTCACTAAAATATTCTGTCAGGACTTCAGTATCTGTTATCATTTCAAAAAAGCACATAAGCCAGCTAAGTCCAAGTTTTGTAACAAGCAGACTGATGGGCTGCTAAGAAAACCCGATAAATGTAACTGACTTTTTTCATTTTTTTTCCTACAGATTTCTAGCTTTGTACAAAGGCTTGGTTCCCAAAATCATGAGGTTAGGACCAGGTAATTCTTTTCTCATTCACTATTAATGCTATCATAATTCTATGTATATACAGTGGTACCTTGGTTCTCAACTCCTTTGAAACTCAACACATTTTGACATGAACATTTTGTCCCAGTACTCATCATTTGTTTGGTACTCAATGCACATGCTAGAACTTGTTGCTATCAGCTGCCTTATTGACTCACTACATTATTCCATGTAGGGAAAATGTGTTTGGTATTCATTGTTTTTGGTACTCATCATGCCTCCCCGAACCAATTAACGATGAGTACCAAGGTATCACTGTAGTTTATTTTTATTCAGTAACTTCAAACTACAAATATGTAGTCAGATTGTTACCATGTATCTTATTATATACTATGTTATTACTGTTCTTGGTTTCTATCTCTACCTCAGACTTGTTATCTGCTCAGTCGACAATACAGTAAATAAAAGCAAGAACATTAAAAAAAATCTGGTTAAAGGACATACCCAAACCAGCTATCTCTACCCTATCTGCCAGAAGTCAAAACAGATTTTAGTTCTTCTTTCCATTATAGCTAACCTGTAAAATCAAGCTGATATATTTTGACAGGTGATGTCATTAGCCTATTTTATTCCAGCTGTTGCATAGCCCTTTAATTGTATATATGAAAGTTAACGGATGGAAATTAGCAGTGGGAAGTTGAGTGCATTTAAGGAACAGTGGGAAGTTGAGTGCTGGGATATTTCCTCCCCAGCCCTTTGGAACATATACCCGAGATTGGGTGTCTGAATACATCCTTCCAGAATATGGCCCTTCCTCCAAATAAGTGGATTCTCAGGATTCCCTAGCCAACATGGCCATCAATAAAACTTCAAATCCACACATCTGAAAAGCACATAATTGAATAAAATTGTCTTAGTAAAAATATTAACATGGATATATTTATCTGATTCTGAATTTTAAAAATTGGTTCAGATGTTATTTATTTACTCATTTTGTGTACAGATAATCCTTAATTAGGACCAGAAGCTGCATCATTGGGTGATGTGATCATAAGTTTAAAAAAAAACACACATGACTACACCACTTAGCAACAACAGTTCCAGAAGTCCCTGCTGCCAGTCAGTGAAGACCATTAAACAAGGCCCTCGTGTGACTGTTACCAGCACCTTCCTACCAGTTTCCCTGCTGATTCTGCTTGTCAGAAGCCAGTAAGGAAAGTTGCAAATCACAATCATGTGACTGAGGGATTCAGTAACAACCATAACTACAAGAAACTATTATAACCACCATTCATTCAGTGCCATCATAAATTCAAAATGCTGCTATACGAGTGGTCATTAAACAAGGACCACTTGTGCTCCCCAGATTATGCATGTATTAGCATGTGAAGTTTAAAACCAGAACCAGCAAAATTAATTTCATTTATTTCTCTCATATGAATATGCCTATGTTGTTTAACCGCGATGGTCATTAGATTAGATCAGATTTCATAATGGGAACTAGAATTGTTTTCCAAGGATAATAAACTTCCAGTTCACTTTGTCTTTGATCAGCTTTGATGAAGACCACAAGGAAACTATTACCACCTTCTAAATAAATACACAATGTTTTTCTCTTTGCTTACTCACTAGCCAATAAACATCATATACAAAGGCATAATCTCAAAAAGATCTGTCGGAGTGTTTAATTTGAAATATCTATTAGAGGTGAAGTATACAAAATAGTTTCCGCTATATTTTTACAATAGAGATTCCCATCATAAAAAGTTTATTCTGTCCAGGAACTAATAGACACACCTAATTTTTCCCATGAGGAAAATTCACCCAGTCTGTTGTAAAGCAACAACTCAATGAACTTGGCTTTCGCTGCAGTGAAGACATTTACTGTATGCTTTGGACTTAAGAAACCTTTACTGCATTTGGATGGCTTCTCCCTCATAGTACATACACATTGTATGTACTGTATAATACATATTGTGTGTACAAAGTTCTGCATTAAAATATGATATCAGTGGAACTGAAAGAAAAAAACATGAAAACCTATTTGATTTTCCATCAAAAATGTTCATGATTTAAGCAAGCATAGAAAATTTGCCTTTTGTAGTTTAGTTTTTAAAATATTACATAATCTAATGCTCTGCATTCATTAAATAAATTCGCATCAAACTGCCTGCTTCTAAAAGACCCAAACATTTATTTTCAAATAATTTCAACTGATTGGTATAGATAAATCAGAATTCTTCCATTAAATTTTATACTTAAAAAAATTTATTTCTTTTCTAGGTGGTGCAGTGATGCTGCTGGTTTATGAATATGTTTACGGGTGGCTTCAAGAAAATTGGTGACCAAAAGTACTAATTTCAGACTGAAAATAATGTAAAACAATTCCTATCAAATTAAAAAATATGTTCATCAGCATTTATAGGCTTAGAAAAGAAAGGGGGAATTGTAGAATGGTACAAAGTGAATGGCCTTGGTTATTAAAGGCCAATAGTACTAAATATTCTTCAGGGGGAAAAAGTTGATATATTTCAACCCAGATGCAAATAACTATCCCACTAAATATTTTAAAAGAATATAATGTCTATCAAGCAAATTAAAAATGTTAATTTGAACTATCTCTCATTGACTCATTGATTGAACAAATCTATTGTTTTATATGCCTGCCTAAAAACCAGGAGACTATAAATTATAGTCTCACTTTAGGAATGAAAGCTGGCTGGGTGACTTCAGGCCAGTCACTCTCCCAGCCAATTCACTTCACAAGGTTATTGTTACGGAGAAAAATAGAGAGAGAAAGGAGTATATTAGTATATAGTATATTAGTATATTAGAGAATATTAGTATATTAGTCACCTTGAGTTATTTATAAAAATAACAAAGGCAGGGTATAAATAAATAAATAAATGTTATAAAGTTGTTATAAACTGAAATCTTGATTTTAGAGTCCAGTCTTATATTCAGATTCCTGAGTGGTGATGAGAAGAGTTAAACTCAGAACTGAGTACCACTAAATTTAATTGGAGTTGCTATCAACTGTTTGATGAAGTAAACAACTCATGATATCTGGGCTATCAAATTTGGGCTTCAAAAATTCAGATGACCACAAAATAGCACCAAATAGTTGGATGGAGTTGTACTTCTCTCAAGTACCTGTAACTATATCACTGATTGTAATATTAAGTATGCCGTCCTTACAGATGATTGTATTGCATGATGTTTGGAGCTGCTATTGAAAATTACTCCAAAAAATGAACCAATAAAATAAATTAATGATTCTTATCCTTTTTTAAGCTGGAAGTCAAATGAGGAATTCCATTCATTCTGCATCAACTGTGCTCCTTGTCAGTTCATGTTTTACTCAATTTGAAATACTTCGGGGCTTTAAAACTCTAAACAACATTATCATTTGGTATTTAAATTTTTTTAAAAAGACCTACTTGCTGTCTCATTATGGCCTTCTTTGTTAGCAGGTCCTTCTTAGAGGTGGCCCCTATCCTTCAAATTTCCTCTGTATAAAGAACAGTCTAGCTATGAAAACTATTCTACTTTTCTATGGCTTCTGGTTTTAAGGTTTTTAATATTTGTTCTCATCAAATATTTGAAAATGCATTTTGTTTTCCATATAAGATACCTCTATCATTTGATACGTCATATTACTGGGTTATATAATGCAAACTGCATTCAAAAGACTATAATGCTGAAAGATGAAAAAATATAGATTAAAAAAGCCTATTTCTCAAAATTTCAAAGAAAAGTAAGATAATTTAATTTTTTTTGAAAAAATAGTATTTTTATAATGATGTTTGATGCATATTATGTGCAAGACAGATGGAGATCTCTTAGCATTTTTAAAGATATTTGTGTTGACATAATCATGTAAAAAAATTACCTAGATTATATTATACTGGCTTTTTAAAAATGTTCATAGGTAGCTGATGTCAACAAAATGTTTTGTTATGTAGTATGTGTTTCCAATACAGGAATTAAAAGTCTTCAGAGGAAATCTGATATTTCTCTATTTTGTTGTTGTTAATTTAGCATGTTCAAAATTCAAAAATAAAATACATTTACATGCATAGTTTTTTGCTTACTTTGTTTCCAACGTCTTTAAGTATATTTTCAACCTCATCTTTCAGTAAAATAGAATCATTTGATAGTACTCCCAACCCCAAACAAATGTTACTTTTAATGACCAGAAAGACTTGTTTTTCTGCCTGGGCCTATAACTTTTGGAGAATGTAGTAGAAAATATGATTAGTATTAATCATGCTGCTTAGATATAAATCTAACTTCTTTCAGTATAGTGATTTTATTGGAAATTACAGTTAAAAATAAAAACGCAAACTAAATGAAATAAACAAAATAATACTGCAGAAAATAAAAAATAAGGCTATAATAAAGAAAAAGAAAAGAAATATCTTCATCTCAACAACTATAAAAATTTAATAACTTATAATCATCTCTTAAAATACAATAAATGATCTTATCTTCCCATATTAGATCTCTTATCTATACAAGTAGCCTTGACTTACAACAGTTCATTTAGTGACTATGACAGTTGCAGTGTCCCAGAGTAATGTGATCCCCTTTTGCAACTTTCTGACAAGCAAAGTCCATGGGTAAACCAGACTCACTTAACAACCTTGTTACTAATTTAAGAACTGAAGTGATTCACTTAACAACTGTGGTGACAAACTAAGAGGAATTGAAGGTTTTATAAATGGAACTATAGATATAAAGGTTACAAGATTGTATCTTTAAGTATGTTTAAGAAAGAAAGGAACTAGGCGGTACATGGGTGCTTCAAAAAGAGAGGAGAGATTGATGAAAGAAAGGCTAGGTAGAATCAGGACACACAAAGGGAAGATAGACTTAAACTAGTGGAAAAAGAGGAAAACAAAGAAAAAAGAAAAGGGATGGAAGAAAGGTAATGAGAGGGAAGAGAAGTAGAAAGGGGAAGGGGAAGAGACAGAAGAAGAGGAGGGAAAGGAGAGAGGGAAAGGGAAGGGAAGAGATTGAGCAGAAGAGAGAGAAGGGAAAGGAAGAGATAGAGAATGAAAGAAAGATCGAAAGAAAGGGAGGAGAAGGGTTGGAGTAAGGAGGAAGGAAAGTGGGAAAAGGGGAAACAAGCATAGAGAATAAATAAAGCAGAAAGATAAGATAGAGAAGATAGAGAAGATAGATAAAGAACGGTGAAAGGAGAAAGAGAAGAAGGTAGAAAAGGAGAGAGGGAAAGGAAGAGAAGAGGGGAAAAGGAAGTAGTAAGGAAGGGAGGAAAGAAGAGAGAAGGGGAATAGGAAGAAATGGAGAAAGAAAGAAGAGTTGAAATAGAATTGTGTAACATTAAGTAAGGAAATAGAACAATTACCTGAGACATATGCAAATAAGATATAAGATATGTTTGACAAAATCCAGTGTAAATTACGTACATATGTGCATATGAGATAGATGATAAAATGTATTGTAAATTACTGACACAGAAAACAAATATGTAAATGGTTCTTATGAAAATGGAATGTTACACCTTTGTGCAAGTTATATTAAAACAATATAAAATTGAAAACATAAAAAAAACAAATGTGGTGACAAAAGTAAAATGGAACAAACTCACAACAAATTTCTCACTGAACAACATAAATTTTGGCCTTAATTGTGATTGTACACTGAGAGTACCTGTAAACAAATTTTTAAAGCCTCATTCTTAAGTACTGGTCAGCAGATATACATTAAGGATTACTAGAGAGAATAATATATCTATTGTATCCTTGATCAATTTTTTTCCTTTTGCTTTTAACAATCTTGCTATTTAATCATTTCAAATATTATTTTAATGTCCCAGAACTTGATTTCATTTTTTCTTTATTCTTTCCCATAAAATTATTCAAAGCTTTAAGAAACATCTTTTGTATATCCAATATAGGAAAATTATCCAGGTCACCCTCTGGGTCTGTTATTTGTATATATCTTTAATTACTAAGACATCCAGTGGCTTTTTTTATATCTAGCATGACATCTTTTTTCCACATTATTCTTGTAGCTTATTATTTTTAAGTCCATTTTCAGATCAGTTTCACTCATGTCCAGTAAAATTTATTCCATTACATCTTTAAACTGTAACGGCAAACACTCTTAAAATTAACTTCATTGTATCCAGTATTAAGATTTTTTTCTATTCTGTATCAATAAATCAATTTAAGTGTTATTCTCCTTTAATTGTAATCTTTAGTTTCTTTTGGTTCCCTCTAATATCCAATCCAATCATGTCTTTAAAGAGAAGTCAAAACAAAAATATTTTCCCACAAGGATTCTTATAATTAATTCCAAATTCTTATTTTAAATCTATCTGGATCCTTAGTCCATTTGAATCTTTCCAAAATCAAAGTTCTAACTACCCTTTTGCTGTTTATTCCAAAATATTTAAGTTCTTAAACTTCCATTTTAAATTTCTTTTGCTAATGAGTAAAGGAAACTTACCTGGGACTATAAAAGCAGTCAATTCAAAGATTCCTATAGGGTCTGTAAAAATGAAAACCATAGCTTGAGCAAAGATAATTTCCCCTCACCTTTAACAACTCCAAACTGGCAAGAGTCTTGCAATTTCCTTGCAAGGAGCAACTATATGGAACACTTGTGGGCAATTTCAAGTCTGCTCTTTGTCCTAAAAGGGATTACAAAAAGCCAGTCTACTTGCCAGCTCTTTATTCTGTCAAGGTCATTGAATCCAGTTTCAATGGAGTTATCTTCAGTTCACCATCTCTTCCCCCGAAGTCCTTTTCAATAGGATTTCAGCATCCCAATCAACGTTATATATTTTGTGAATGGAAAAACAACTGTTCTAAAATCAGTTGGTGGCAAGGAGATCTATCAGCAGTGGTTCTTTTCAACCAACTATTGATGTAGTATTTCCTCATATTCTTTGTTGCAGGTAGGAGACACAAGATTTTAACAAATTAGGGTTCAGCCAAGAAAGTTTCTATAGCTGTCCCCATTTCCATTCTCAAATAGAAACAACATGTAGATAAGTTCTATTTCTACTGTGGCTAGCATGACTGAAGGGTGACATGTGCGAAAGGACTAAAGCATACTGTATATCAGAAAATATAAATTGGTCTAAAATATAAATTCATCTAGTTTGCTTTAGATATATATGAAATCAGAACCCATTGACAGATAACATTCCATATTACACTCCAATAAATGTTGCTAATAGAAAAACAAGACATGAATTTGTGGGAAAATGTGCAAATTCTACCAAAGAGAGGGTTGTTAGGAGACATGAATGGATGGGTAGGAATGAAAATGAGAAAAAATGATGGGGGAATTCAGACACCTAAAAATGAATGAAATAATACTAAGTTTTCTATGGTTAGACATTGGGAAAATGATATGTGAGTAGTAGTATTAAGACTCATGGACACTTAAGCTACACACATTTCCAAGTCAATGTGATTTCAGTCTTGCTGAAGTTGGAGAAATTAAGTTCCTTGAAACTACAAGTAGTCCTAGTAAACAGATATGTGATTCCAACTGAAAAAACATGTTCTCTGATTATACAACAAGGTTTAAGTACGTGCCCACTTTTTGCTACATCATCATCTTCAATTTCAATTTTTCAATTTCAAATTTTATTGGTCACATACACAGTCATACATGGTACAATATGCAGTGAAATGCTTACGCGGCCGCCCATGACCACGGGTAAGTTAGGGCAGAATGGGAGGGGTAGGGTAGGGAGTAGGATAGGAGTAAGTTTGGGGTAGTTGGGAAAATGGATATATCGTGTATGTGTAGATACAATCGTGGTTCCTGTTATAGACCTGAGTGTTCTTATGGTTACTGGTTTAGGGTCCGTATTGCCTGTGGAAAGAACCTTTTCCTCATCCTTTCTGTGTTTGCCTTCAGAGAGCGAAAACGCTTTCCTGACCGTGTTTTTTTTTTCTTGTGCCCAATTTGAGTTCTAAGTATTTCAGAAAGCTTTAAAAGGAAAGTAAATCATACATACAACAATGTTCACCTTTTACCTCCTTTGAAATTACAGTTTATATGTAGTCCACTTTTCTGTTTATTTTTCAAAATGGCATCAAGTCCCAATTGAGTTTCAAAGCTAAGTGATTTGTGCCTAAGCCCCAAATCCTAGGTTGAAATTCTATCTTATACTTATTTGGCCTACCAAAATTCCACTGAATTCAGTGAGGTTTACTTCTGTGTGTAGGCACAGGTGAGATTGCACTGTTAAACTTTTTTCAACCATGCAAAAAGTGCAGGCGCATGCTTCTGCCACACAAATCACTTTTCTTTATGCTTGAGTATGAAACTAGAGTTAATGTTTTCAATTATAACAAAAGAAAAAGAGGCTCAGTGGTCTAACACTTGCATAGAGTGTAGAATTCTGCAAATCCAATCTCTGGAGTCTGCAGCAAATAATAGATGTGACCACTGGCTACATGAGGCCTTGAAAAAGTTTTTGCTAGCCAAAGAAAACAGTGTAGTAGATGAAGAAATATTTTAAAATCTCAGTTCTGGCTAGTACTTAACCCTAACATCTGAAGGTTTTTCCAGCTGAACATCTGCCTTGGCCTATAGACAACAGGGAGAACTTCAGGCTCAAGATGATTGATACTATAAAGCAGTACTCACTCAACACCACGGGTTACTTGTGCATGTCTAGTCTTGTTGAGATGAAGAAAACGGAACAATATGACATAATAGTTACAGCATGAATTGTTTACATTTGAAGAGAACAAAAGAATTATTGAGAGATCATTCGAGATGCCTCCATGATACAGCAGCTTTGCCCCACTTGTGAGAAATTCACAGATCTGCAGCACTGACATTTGATGTGTGGGCAAGTATTGCCCTAAGAGGAGATTTGTTGGTTATGTTTACTCAGAAGCAGGAATTATTTCAGTTCAAGAAAACTTACTTCCAAGTGCGCTGCAAATAGCTTGTGTGAAAAAGGTGCTTTTTCAAGAGGCAACTTGAAGTTGAAGAGGCAACTAGACTGTCTAGTTTTTGTTTGAAGACATTTTGCTTCTCATGCAAGAAGCTTCTTCAATTCTCAAGAAGCAGCTTCTTAAGAGCTAAAGAAGCTTCTTGGATGAGAAGCAAAACATCTTCAAAGAAAAAACAGAAAGTCCAGTTGCCTCTTGAAAAAGCACCTTTGGGACAACCATGACCTGGATGACTGAGAATCTCCATCCATAGACTCAGCTCCAGAGTACTAATGAAAACAAGTATTCTTCTGAATGAGGTCTGTGGCTGAAGGGATTGGTGAGCCCCAGTGCTTTTATTTCCACAAAAGATTCCACAAAAGGGCACCATGTATTACAAGCGAATGCATTTCCTTTGGGCCTTACAAATAAGCTATACTTACTTTCTGGTCAACTGGTTCTAGCAGTACTTAAAAACAAAATAGGAGCTGAAAACAGTCTACTGATACCAATTACAATTTATGAATATTCTCTTTTCAATCTCTGATTAAATGATTGCAAAATGAAAACATTTTTCAGGAAGCCTCAATATGACATCACACATTGTTTCCATTGAATTACCTTAGAGATCGATCTTTGTTGACTTTTTAAAATAAAAATATGATATTCTCAGAAAAGAGACATGATCTTATCTTATTCTCCCAGCAGTATGCTTATGCATAATATGGCTAAGAAAAATGTAGATAATTTTATTAAGCAGTCTTTCAAAATCTGTATTGAGCGACGTGTTTTTACATTATTGCACTAGACTTACAAAAGTACATAATATATTAATATTTAATCATGCTAGGAGATATGTCGATTTTCAAATCTTTCCTTCTCATGGTTATCTTCAACACACAATGGCAAGCTTGAGCAGGCTTTCCAAAACTATATTCACAACTTTATTATTGTCCAAGGAGAACAGACCATCTTGAAAAGATTATACTGGGGGGGGAAATATAAGAGAGCAACTGGAATCCAAGTGACCATGAAATGATGCTTCATAAAGGATACAGAAATGAAGAAGATGAATATTGTTAACATTATAAATAATATCTGTAGTACCACCACCAATATGTCTATGAATGAAACATGCTTATGTACAATAATGTAAACTTTACCAAAAGCCTAGTTTTGTTTTACATTCAATAAAACAGGAATTGTAGACATTTTTTCTTCTTTTACTTTTTAAAATGGCAACATAACTTGGGAGGCTGGGGCTTGAATTACTGAATTCAGATAAGCAAAGAAATTACAGTACAATTTGCTTTCACAGTGGTTACTTGTATCATAATTCACCCACTTTCTGCCCAAGCACCCAGTAAAAGGAATTGGAGGTAAAACTCTATTATGGATTGGTTTATTGGCTTACTAAAAATCTCTGCCCACAATTTCACATTAAAGAGACAGAATATCTTTCCATTTTGTTCAGTTTTTTTCCCATCCGTGTCTCTTTCATGTCAATGATGCTATGGTATTATGAATATATGTAATTAAATACCATATGGAAAATATTTTCTCTATACAGTATATTCAGAAAAATCAATCATTTTCAAATGTCATGAAATAAATGGATTTATATATTAATAAGTGAATGTTGATTATTGGATGCTTCTGCTGAAGAAAAAAAGGAACATTAATTTTGCTGATTCTACCTCCTCCTATAATTTATTGTCTCTCTTGAAAGGCTGTGCCAAATGCTGTGAGACTCTAATGAACAGAATAGAATGGGTGATTGTGGCATAATTTGTGTTGCTTATTTTTATTTATTACAATTATTATTATTTGTAGCAGCAGTTTTCATTGAACCCCTCCCACAAACAAAAGGCATCCTTTCATTTGTGAAAGAGTGAAAGAAACTTTCTGAATTCAACCCACTAGGAATATAGAATTGCAGGTAGTCCTCATTTAGCAACTGCCTTGTTTAGAACTGTTCACTGTTATTACAGTGATTTTTTAAAAAGGTAACTTTGCAACCCATCCTCACATTTATAACCTTTGCAGATCTGTAAAGCAAAGGAAAGCTGATCATAAGCACAGCTGCAGTTTCATTTTAGCAACCACTTCACCTAAGAACCCAGTTGCCAGCCCCAATTGAGGTCACTAAATGAGGACTACTTCTATTCACTTTAGGTTGTTTGCTGGAAAAACCAAATGCTTTTTACTACATCCAAGTGCTTTCATGAACTTTCATACTATGCCACAAACATAGAATTATCAAAACTTGAACCATTAAGGCAAATGACATCACCAAGAACAGAAACAGCAAATTGCTTGGAAATCCTTTCCCATTTTTGGCAAACTCTAGGTGAATTGGGAATGCAATTCATGGAATTCCAACTGAATGTTCTGGAATTGCAATCCTAACACTATTGAAGGATGCTAAAGTGGGAAAAGCATGTCTACTATGTCACCACTTAATAACAAAAAGAAAAACAGAAGTCAGTTGACTAGTGGAAATGCAGATGATAACCAGGTCCATATTTACAAAGAGAAAACAAAAACATTATTGCCTTTGTGATCACAACAAAATACAGGATAAATAACAGAGCCATGTATTCATTTGGTTCTATAATTTGTTGCTATAAAACACAAGCTGTTAACCACAACTACTATTCATGTGTCCATACTTTTTTCCATAAGAACTATTTTTTTGATCCAGAAGTCAATATCTATTTGATTGCATTTGTTGATCTACTGGGTTTCTTTGACTGATTTCTCACAAACATGAAACAATTGCACATTTGAAAAAGTCCTGTAGCTTTAAAATAAATATGTGTGGTTTTACCAATGAAACAGTCACACAAGCCCTCTGAGGGTTGTCAAAACTCTTTTATGCAGTGCAAAGGGAGACAACACATTTATCCCTTCCTTGTGTTATTTACACTTACCAAATCGCAATTATTATTTGTTTTTTTAAGCACAAAATAATAGAAAAATAGTTCCAGCTCATTCAGTCAGTCTGTGAAGAAAAATTATGGGACAAAAGAAAGAACACTGAGCTGGACCGGACCGGATCAGATGTTCTGCCATATTTCCAATATCAGAGTGCAGAGGCAGCGATGGAATGACTACCTTCTCTGGCTGCTTGCATGCCCTTGAAAGCCAGTGAAGCTGGAATATCACAGTTGTGGGGTGAAAGAGAAGTGCCGCCAGCATGCTGCCAGCCGTGACTACCTACGTAACCAGAAGGAGCAGCACTGTATGCCATATAAGGGGACACCTGGGCTGCTGCGGGATAAGGTGCCATTGCTGGTGCAGAGACAAAGCTTCCGACAGTTGGAAGGCAGCTTGGTGCCTAGAAAACAAGAAGAAGAAGAAGAAATGACCATTGTTGTTTGAAAAGAAAAAAGAATGAAGCATCTAAAAAGACTTCATTAATGTAAGTCTGATTTCAGATATGACATTTTCAGTTCTCCAAGGCGACAGTGAAGAGCCAAGATACAGTAAGGTAAAAACTTACCTTACTACTTTCAAGGCAATATTGGCTCCTTGGCAACTCTCTGCACAAGTCCCTGCACTTTTCTTGGCAAGATTTCAGAAGAACCTTGCCATTGTCTTCTTCCCAAGACTAAGAGGGAGTGACTGGCCCAAGGCCACCTAACAAGATTTACATCTAATGTCTAACCCAGTGCCTTAACCACTACACCAAAGTGTCTCTCTGGCTTCATTAAGTACATTTTGACCCAAATGTAACTGGGTCAAAATGTTCATACCAGATTTTATTTAGCTATTAAGCTCGCCTCTTAACAGGGGGGGATCCCTGTTAAGAGGCGAGCTTAATAGCTATACATGACAGATCTTAAGGAATCTATACTGTTCCTTAAAACACCTCAAAATCACCTCAGTTCTTTAAGTCTTCAGACCACTGAAGACTTAAAAGCATGAGTTTTTAAAAACATTTTTCTGTGAGCTACAGATAAGGAACCTATGGCCATGGATTGTTAACCCCCTGATGTGAGAGGGTGTCTTCTTTTTATCCTCTTTCACAAAGTGAAATAAGTATATTCTGATCAATTAACTTTTCATCATACATTTTTCTTTCTTAAACTTCCTATACAATCAACATATTAATGAGGCCCTCTATCCAAGTAATTCTGGCATAGCTGCAACAGAACCTTCCATGTGAATTGAAGAATGTCTCATCAAAACTAGCACAACTATTCTGGCAGCAACAGCTGGGCAATGGTGGCTGTTATTCCCTTACCTTATTGTGCCAGGTTAAGATCCTTTGTATGTTACAGAACTTCTCCTTTGCCAATTCAACAGATCCTTGCTATGGGAAACTGGTTGCAGTCCAGTAAACAGTAGTGGGAAAGGCCAAAGGAAAAAATTCAGCAACAATGCATCTCAGATTTTAAAATGTTTCTTTTCCAGATTCTTTTAACAGGGCATACCATACTCAAAGGCATCATTAGCATTGCTTGTGAAAACAATATAGGCCTGTGCTTTCAGATTTTCTCAAAGAATGGCCATAAAATTGCCCTCTGCCTTGCTCCTACAGAGCTCCATTTGACAAGCCACATTTCAATTAATGGGAGCTGAGCAAGAACACTGCCGAGCTCATTTCTTTGGAATTTGAGCTGGAGAACTTTCCAATTGCTTTTCTGCCTTCAGAACTGAGCACTGCTGGAAAAAATTTCCAATAGCATGAAATATAATCCCTATAAATATTAAGATGTATATGCTGGGGAAAAAATTAAATATCCAGAACAAGGACATGCAGGAACACACAACAACAACAAAATGGGAAGGAGGGGAGGAATTATTCTATGTACTGTAGCTATGCAATTCAAGTGAGGATGCAGGCCATTTTGTAACCATCTGAACAATGGACCTGCTTTATTTAAATTAATTACCATTCCTTATGAATTCTACAAAAATATACCCAGGGCTGCTTCTTTCAGAAAGCTAGTGGAGTTTGCAAAAACTCCAGCTCCCACCACTTGTTATTCTATTCAGCAAGTCTAACAAGCATCAATAATAATCCTATACTTTTTTGAATTCTCACCTCACAGGGTTTGAATAAAACAGATCCATTCAGTCAATGAGTTGGTACCAGAACTACAGTTCTGCCTGCAGCTGCTGCTTCAAGCAGACTTTCAGTCCATGGGCTGCTCCTGAAGTTTTCTCTTAAGACAACAAAGCCTTGTTCCATTGGGCCCTTTTAAAAAGATGCCTGAATGACAGAAGTAGTTTGCTATGCAGGATATGTGGGTGCTTTCTTAAAAACTTACATGCACTTTGCTCCATCCAAATAATACTAAATCCCGCTATAATCACAGAGACTGACACCTTGTGCCTGAGGCAAAGCAGAAAATGTTGCCCCCTCCCACCTCATTCAAAATGTAGAAGCAACTGTTTGTACCTTACTTCAGCTCTTGAATGGGAGAACACACACATACACGCACATACTAATTCAGAGACGGAAGGTAGATCATAGACAGAGAGGGAAAGGCTGAAGGGTTGTAAAAGAATGGCTGGAGGCCTCTTCTGCAATCCACAGCATCAGCCACCTGAGACAGTTGGGTCATTCTGCCAGACAGGAGGGCTGGATGTGACAGTCGCAACTTTGTTCCACTTCAGACATATTTTATGGACATCCCCCTCACAAGCATGACCTTTAAAATGTTGCTAATGCAAGGTACAAACCGGGAGAGACAAATGATAAAATCATCTACACACTGGCATACATAGGGTATTAGAATCCAAAACTGCAGAAAAAACAATTACTACCAATCTGCCTTCCATAAACTGTTTCAACTCCTATCCTCAAAAAAAAAACGCTGTAGGACACTGCACACAAGAACAACTAGACACAAGAACAGCTTTTTCCCAAACGCCATCTCTCTGCTAAACAAATAGTTCCCTCAACACTGTCAAACTATTTACTAAGCCTGCATTACTGTTGTTCTCATCATTCTATCCTCCACCCACCCCATTATGACTATAACTTGTTGCTTGTATCCTTACGATTTATATTGATCATTGTCTCCTGGTATGATTTGACTGCTTATTTGTATGCCATGACTATCACTGAGTGTTGTATCTTGTGATTCCTAACGAATGTACAGTTTTCTTTGTTGTACACTGAGAGCATATGCACCAAAGAAAAATTCCTTGTGTGTCAAATCACACTTGACCAATAAAGAATTCTATTCTATTCTAAACATTTCATTCATATAACACTTTGGAGAATGGGCAAGTGCCATGGAAATTTACATATTCACTTAAAGCAGATGCCATTTGATTCAATGGGATTCAAATAAATCCATTCCCATTAGAACAGCACCACTAGTCAGGAAAACATGAGCTATGCTTATAATTTGGGCTGCATGGATTAATAGAGGAGTTGAATCCCATTTGTTAATGTGACAGTTTATACAAGAAATACATTCGCTTGCGAATGAAGTGAAGGGGATTAAATTCCAGAACCCTATATATATTGGGCCAATAATTCATCTAGAGAATTTCAGTTGAAGGAAATGAATACCAAAATTCAAAATCAAGAGTTGAGAGAACCCTGTGGTGTTTATAGGTTTTGAAGGTACTTAGAAGTCTTTTCTTAAGTGCTAGATTTTCAGAAACATTTTTTTAAGTTCTGTAAATATTCTACCATAATTGAAGCCATTGTTTATAAAAGGAAACTGAATTATTGAAGATCTGTTAGGAGATGAATGGAATCTATAGTCCCTTTTTGCCCAATATCTAAGAAGCAAAATCCACGGGGGAGACATGTTGAATTGTTTCAGCTGCTCAGAATTAATGCTTTGTAGCAGTCCAAAGAAAGTGGAACTTAGAAGAGAGAACAGTCTTCTCCTTTTTCATGATTTGTCTGTTTAGCAAAATGCATTTTTACAATTTTGTTGCAGCTGACTCAACAGTTACAGTGCAATGAGCCGGCCGTGGGAGTTACCCCTCAATTATGCCAATTTAATCAAAATAGAGAAAGGGCTCAAACCTGTAAACAGAATTAACATGAGTTAGGGTCCCCACCCATGCACATAAGCATTGTGTTAGGGAAACCGAAGGAACATCTATGTTTCTGCTGAAAACTGGGAATGGCAGCCTTTCTGGCCATAGATTTAATGTATGTGTGTGTGGACCAAAATGGCACTAATAGTTCAGCAACCAGTCACCAGATGCATTCATAGTACTAATGCCATTGTGAATGCAGCAGGTATATTTATTCCACAGTTCTTATTGCAAGGGTCTTATATGAAATGTGAAACAACCAAGTGAGAAGAGATGAGAGTAAGAAGCAACAAAAAATACATCCCAAAAAACATGTGAGCTGTGCAGAGAGCCTTAAAGAATTAAATCAGATAGTTGCACAGAGGTTATCTAAGAGAGTCCTCTTCTAGACAAGAGTTGGAAGAAGTCCTAGCATCATAACTTGCTATCCTGACCAAAACTTAGGGTCTTCCTGTTCCCTTAGGATTATTATCCAGAATTATCAGCACCAGATTGCCGTTCTTCCCTGCCCAGCCTTCAGATGTACTTAGGCAGCAGCAGAACATCTGGATAAAAGCAGTGGATTAAATCTGCTTTTAAAGCAGCCACCATCTTACACTTTCTACAGTTGGATATCTGATGTTGGGCATTACATTTTCAGAAATCTAAGATGACAACACAGTGATCTTTAGTATTCAATGTTCTTGGGCATTCAAAATTCAAATTCAAATTTATTGGTCACATATACAGTCATACATGGTACGATATGCAGTGAAATGCTTACATGATTGCCTGTGACCGCGACTAAGTTAAGGCAAAATGGGAGGATAGGATAGGAAATAAGTTAGGGATAGTTGGGAAGGTAGAAATGAGATACAATTGTGATTCCTGTTATAGTCTTGAGTGTTCTTGTGGTTCCTGGTTTAGTGTCCGTATTGCCTGTGGAAAGAAGCTTTTTCTCATTCTCTCTGTGTTGGCCTTCAGAGAGTGAAAACGCTTTCCTGACTGCATCGTGGTAAACAGTCTGTTGTTGGGGTGGCTGGGGTCCTTGCTATCTTCTTAGCCTCAGTCCAGAAACATTTGTTGTAGATGGAGTGCAGCTCAGGGAGCTTAGTGCGGATGTTGCACTCAGCTGAGCGTACCACCCTCTGTAGTGCTCATCTGTTCTGCATGGTGCTATTCCCAATTCTCCCCATTCTCCTAAGATCAGGGTCCTAGTAAGCTTATCTCAAAATTCAGTGATATTACTACAGTGGAGATAGGACTGGAAAATAGTGTTGTGAAACATTATATTTTAAAAAGACTGTACTCTGAATATGTATGGGAATATTGTACTTAATGAAAAGATGAGGCATAGATTTTAACTGTGGGGTTCTTTTCCAATTTGGACCCAGCCACAGACCTTTTTTTGTGTGTTCTGGAAGACAGGACATTTCACTGTATTGTTTCAAGCTGCTAATCTGATTCCCAAAATAATGTTAAAATGTTCTTTTTGGCGAAAGAAGGAACAAACCTTAATTAAATCTGCATGTTTAGCTAAGTAATTAGTTGTTGGCAAGTATATCTCAAAAGCAGATATCCCTGTCTTATTGGATTTAACAAATCCTCCAGAGTGGTGTTCATCCAAATGAAGGCAGGTTTCCCAGTTTAAGAGCCAAGAAAGAGAATGGAACACACTTTCTGAATACTAATCATTTTTTTCTTTTCCCTTTTACCTATGTTGACATCATCTTTTCAACCCAGAAGTAGGAGGGTCTTTGTTTTATTGGGCTAGCGTGAATCAAAGTTTCTCAAACGGTATTTTCTTTGTTGAAAGATCTCTAGTTGGTTTCCTAGAAGCATAAGCCATTTGTTTGCCAAATACATTTAGACACCCTACATTTATAACCAAGAAGAATAGATGATCCAAAACCCTGGAGCTTTTCCATCCGTTTTTCCCTCAGAAAAAGAATGAGCAACAGAAATTGGATGCTGACCAGATAAACAAATGCAAAATGCTGTCTCATGGAAGCCTCACTCATTCCAGCAATAATAAAGGTTCTGGATACCCATGAACACTTTTTCCACCAGGAAACTATTTGTTTTTCTTCAATGGGACAAGTGCAAGACCAGCATCTTGCAACAATAAAGTAACTCTATTGTAAAACTATTTTCAGTTTAGGTTCTGTGCAAAACCAAAAGGTATGCACTGCTAAATTAGGTGGATCCTAGTTTAAATCTGTCTTCCTTCTCTTTCTGCTTTTTGTTCCTTTTTACTATTGGTTTCACTTTGGTTTTTCTTCTATAGGTACTATATTGTTTAAAAACTGGAAAAATCAGTGCTTCAGATTTTCCCCCTTTCCCCCAACACCCTTTTAAGATCTTTTCCTTGATCCATATTTTCTATAGAGCTTGCTTTCTTTCTTTCTTTCTTTGCTTTCTTATACTTTCTATAATTTGTAAACTTCTGACACCCCAACTTGCCTAAAGCAACTCTTTCACAAATTATTGCTATCTACAATTATTCCTACTTCCAGACAGACTGGGTAAACAAGAACATGCTACTTCAAGCACAATTATAACCCTAGCCAAGTTGCACTCATGCCAGTTAAATTTCATTTATAAATGTTTTTTGTTGTGGTCTGTATATTGTATTGATAACATTTACTTTTATGTCTCATTTAATCAACCCTTTACCCTATGTTGTATTTTGAATTAGACTTTCCTTAACAAAACCATAGAATTTGTTGCATTTTTGCTCTAAAGAAGAATCTTTAGATTTCTTTGCTTTAAAGAAATCACATGCTTTGATTAAACACATTTAATGCAATGGTGGGATTCAGCCAGTTCGCACCAGTCCAACCAGACTGGTTGCTAACTTTTTGTGCAGTTTGGCAAACTGGATGATCCCACCATTGGCTGGCCCCACTCCCCATCTCTCCTCTCCCAGCCACTTCTTGCCTGGCCTGAGAAGGTAAAGCTGATAGCAGGGGACGAAGACCTGCTCTGGGCTCAGCTGAAGGGATGCCTTGAGGAGGGTACACAGTGAAGCTCAGCCACTTTTTGGGCCTAGCGGGAGGCCTGAGAGAAAGCGCCTGGTCCAGGCACACAGCCCTCCATGATGGAGCCCTTCCCAGGGAGCAAAGCCTTGGATGACCTGATCCATCCCGAAGGCCTTGAGGGGCTCCAGAGTTTCCACATGCCTCCACCTGGCCAAACACCCTGCCCTCAGATTCCAATGGAGCTAGTGCCCAGCAGCAGAACTCCAGGCAGGCAGATGTCCTGGAGCTGCATGCACACGTGATACCACACCACAGCTGATGTGGCCCCAGCATGGCCTTCTCTCCCAAGGGTTGCCCACTTGCCCACCCGCTGGCCTGAAAGTGGTACATCCCCCCCTATCATGGGCTGGATGTAGGAGCTGATGGGGAGGGGAGGGCATGCAGATGGCAGCTTCCTGGAGGGCCTAAGGAAGCTGAGAGTCAGGCCTGAATGGCAGCTGAGCCTCACCGTGTCCCCCCAAGGTGCCTTTTGGCCAAGCATGGTGGGCCCAGAGCAGGTCTCCCTCCCTCAGTAAGCAGCGTTGTGTGAGCAGTGATAGAGGGAGACCAGCTTTGAGTATGCTATGCTCGTAGGTCAGTGCGTTGGCTATAGTTGCTTGTAGGGTTTGGGCTGGAATTGTGTATATGAGGGGAGTCTTCCCTGGGAGTCAGCAGGAATGTTCCCCTTCATTGGTTTTCATCTGAATGGGTTATTTTCCCTTTCCTCTCATCTAGAACCATTGCATATAACCCAAAGATTATATAGTACCTCCCCCCGCAAGGTAGCTCCTATGGTTGCCATGGAAAGAGTGGTGGGTGCAACTTCTCGTGCACATCAAGAAAAGAGGCAGCCACAAAAATTTCATTCCTGGCAGCTCCTTTGCTCAAGAGGCTGCGCAATTTGCACCATGCTTCTAGTTAAAACCAGCTGCAAGCGCAATATCTCCTGTTAGCAAACTTGCATGGGTGGAGATGCGAAACAAGAGATTGCAGCAGGCTGTCTGCCCAGGCTCTGGTTGGGAGCTATCCCCATGCATTCATATCCCAGCACTGCACCAGACTGGGATGCGTTCTTGGGAGGTCCTTAGCAGAGCGGGGAGGAGGACTCCCTTCTGCCCTGGGTTTGCTTCTAAGGCATGGGTGATGTCACCACCACACTGCAGGAGCAGTGGGGCTCTGTGGTGTCTCAGTCTCTATCTGTTGTCCTGTAGTAACCACTTGGTGGTTTCCTTTCCACCCTAGACTCCTGCAGGAGTCTGCATATATGGCATTGAGTGGCCAGGTAGGCAGGTGGTGCTTCCACCACCATGATTTCTCATCTGACAGAGAAAAGTTGAGGCCCAAAATGGAAGCCTTCCCAGACTGAGCCGAGCAAACTTCTGCTCTTCCTGCAGATCCTTGCAAGGATGGACTAGGCGTCTTGCTGGGTTTCCAAAGCTCACGTATTTCCTCTTGGTATCCCAGAAGAGAACCTAAAGGAGATCTCCTTGAGCCTCTTGGGGGTAGAAGCAGCACGTTGAGTTGGCCACACCCACCCAGTCACATGACCACCCAGCCACACCTATCCAGCCTGTCATTAGGTAGAGAACTAATTGTTAAATTATTTTAATCCCACCACTGATTTAATGTGTCTGTTAATAGAAACACTTTACTTTGAAAAAGCGTAAATTTATATCTCTCCATGTTAATTCATCCAGGCACACTTTTGAGAATCTCATATTTGAATCACAATCCTGGATTACATCTGGTAAATCCAAAATCAGCCTCTTTGTACCACTAGCTGCAAAGATCCAAAATTTATTTCTAAGGGGAAAGGAGCAAAGAATCAGTTTTAATGGACACTAAGCTTCCAGCAGCTCTCCAGAGATGACAGAATGCAGAGAATATAGACAATGAAGGACAGGAAGAAGAGTTGCTACCAAGGTTACAAGGGACTTCAGCCCAGGCCCAAAACATAACTTGAAGAAACAACCGCTGCCTAATTCACATGAGTGTAAAGTGAGACAGAGAAAAACTTCAGGTCAGTCACTCTCTCAGCCCAATTCACCTCACAGGGTTGTTGCTGGCGGGGAAATAGAAGAAGAAAAGAACGTTAGGTATGACAATCACCTTGAGTTATTTATTAAAAATAATAAAGGTGGAATTGTTTTTTTAAAAAAAGATGTGCAAGATTCTGTTATTATAGCTGTTATAATAAAAGTAATCTTGTCCTACATAGAAACATTAAAAACTGAGGGCATAAAAAGACCTAGTGGTCCATCATGCCTGCCCTTTGAGTTTGTTATTTTCCTTCTAATTTATTATTTTTAATTATTGTTTTTATATTTTGTTTGTTTTTTTATTTATATCAGTTGATGGACATTTTTTTTCATCCCAAGCATGTTTAAAATAAGTTACTGATGATTGATCCACTACTGCTAGAAATTGGTTCCAAACTTCCACTACACTTTCTTTGAAATATTTTCTAACAGTACTCTTAATCCTCCCTCCTGTCATTTTCAGATTATGCCCCAATCTTCTTGATTTTTGCTTAATATTGGAAATACTACCTTCTACAACAGGGGTCCTCAGACTATGGTCCACAGACCAGATACAGCCCATCAAAGCCATTAATCTGGCCCATGTGGGAGGAGGTTGCCCTGTCCACATCACCCCACCCACCCATTAGCCCCCACCCACTTTCTGGAGGGAAGGGAGGCCAAAAACAGGATGCATGGAGGCCCTGGAGGCCAAAAACAAACCCATTTTTGGCCTCCGCAACCTCCAGAAGCACTCTACGAGCCAAAACTGGGCCAGTTTTTTGCCTCCCGTAGCCTCCACGCATCCCATTTTTGGCCAGCAGAGTGCTATACTGGAGGCCAAAGAGGCACAAACAGGACATGCAGATGTCCCAGGAGGCCAAAAACGGGCCCGGTTTGGGCCTCCTGAGACTTCCACTCACCCATTTTTGGCCAGCAGAGTGCTATTGAAGGTGGGGGGATAGCTGGATTGGAGGAGGGCCACCCACTCAGCCACCCACCAGCTGGACTTTTGGGGAGACCATATAATTGCCCTACCTCCCCACTGGCCAGCTAGTCTTCGGTGCACCACTCATCACCCTCCGGACATCTGAGAGACCATGAATTGGCCCCCTGTTTAAAAAGTGTATGGACTCCTGTTCTAGAACCTTATTCACACCATGAATATATTTAAAGATTTCAATCATATCACCCACTTTCCCTTCTGCCCTCCAGGCTGTATATATACAGTTCCTCCAATCTCTCCTGATAGGTTTTGTCCCTCAGATCTCAAGTTCAAATTTCAAATTCAAATTTTATTTGTCACATGCACAATCATACATGGTACAATATGCAGTGAAATGCTTACGCA
>JAEANM010002645.1:0-24039 GCA_017656035.1 Myanophis thanlyinensis | reverse complement strand
GCTTTGCTGGCTGAGGAATTCTGGGAGTTGAAGTCCACAAGTCTTAAAGTTGCCAAGGTTGGAGACCCCTGCTCTAGATAACATGACCTCATCTCATTTTATAAGTGAGTCTCAAAATTTAGAGGTTTTACATTAGGTATCAGGAATTTAAGGTTCAACAGACATGCTTTTTTAAAAAATATTGGTCAATAAGAAGCCCTCTCCTTTATTTTATGTACCTCGATTGAAAATTGTTGAGGAATTTCATATGGGAGGAATTTTATGTCATCTTGATTTGACATAAATTCTGTGAATCAGAATCCCTGAGAATGTGTATTTTTCTGAATTTCACAATGCAATTTTCAGCTAAAAAAATACTAATGTAAATGTAAAAATGTAAAAATTGTAAAATTGAAATGTAAAAATTCACATAGAAAAAAACTGGTATACATTAGGAAACATATATACCAAAATAAATGTGAATTTACAGATTTAACTGTTTCTCTACTCATTTGTGGTAATAAATGTACCAGGCCCTACTTTTATTTTATTTACCATACTTTGTTTTTTACAATGCTCAATACTTGATAAAGGTGAAGTTTATACAAAGCAAGTTGGATACTTGCTTTGCTTCTGAATGGATATCAGACTACTACCACTTTTTGAATCCACGCTGACCAATACAGAGCACCCATCCATTCAAGAATAGTTTTATCTTTCTGTAGCCAATTTTTCTGGTATGAAAAAATACAGGACAAAAAAGAACACTACAAAATGATTACAAATAGAAAATATCCAGAGTTACTATTTTCAGAAAGAACATGCTTTTTCTTGACTTGGTTTATAGAGAAATTCTTCACAGCTTTGCCTTAAACAAAAGTTACAAAAGGAAAACAAGATTTACATGGTACTATATATTTGGGTAGGGCTGTTGTGATGGCTCAGTGGTTAAAGATCTGAGCTTGTTAGGTGGAAAGCTGACAGCCCAGTTCGAAACCCAAGTTTTGTGCAACAGGGTGAGTTCCCTTTACTTGCCCCAGCTCCTGTCCATCTAGTAGTTTGAAAGCATGCAAATACAAGGATATCAATAGGTATCACTTTAGCGAGAAGGTAACAGTGTTCTGGGTGCCCTTGGTATATAGACATGCTGGCCATATAACCACAGACATTGTCTTTGAACAACACTGGTTCCCTGACCAAAAAAAGGAAATGAGCAATGTGTCGTCGAGTTGGACATGACTGACATTTTACCTTTATAAATTTGGTAAGCAGTTTAGCATAAAAACTGCTTTGTTTTATTGCTAGGTCAAACATAGGAAACAAATCATTGGATAGGCTAACTCAGAATGACTAATCCTCAGTGGCAGTTACAATGCATGATCTCTATTATTGTTTTTAAAAAGCCTAAGCTCTACATATAGCAATAGCAATAGGACTTATATACTGCTTTATAGGGCTTTACAGCCCTTTCTAAGTGGTTTACAGAGTCAGCATATTGCCTCCAATAGTTTGGGTCTTCATTTTACCACCTCGGAAGGTGGAAGGCTGTGTTAACCTTAAGCCTGGTGGGATTTGAATTGCCAAAGTGCAGGCAGCCGACAGTCAGCAGAAGTAGCCTGCAATACTTTACTCTAACCACTGCACCACCAAGGCTCTGTATGAACCTTACATGAAAACTAGATGCCTTCTATGTAAGCTCCAAACTCTCTTTCTACCTTATGAGCTTCTTATTTCTTCCTTAAATATTATACTTATGAATGTGCCAGTTTATTGAACATAAAAAAATATACTCTTGCAATGTATCCAATGCTAAGTGGAAATATTTTGAACTTTCAGTTGCTTTATTTATTATAGGGAAGGAGCATAACAACATGAAAAAGTAGGGATGAGCTGAATTTTTATCCCTTGAGGTGATGTATAAACTTTAGCTAATGAGTTCAATAAAAAGGTGCTTTGTCCTTATTGTTAAAGTAAACCAGCTACATACAGAATTCAAGGTCTGATTTTGCTTCACTACCTGTCTGGCTGGCTCATTACTTTACATTTCTCTGTTCTATTCTGTTGAACTTCTGATAAAATGCATTTTATAATGAACTGTTTTTACAAAATGTTCTTGGTGAAAATGTCATTTTCTCCCTAAAGCCAGGCATAAATGGATAAAAATGAGAGATGTGGACCACACAGTGAAAGACTATAACTTCATCTCTGAAATCAGAAACAAGCTGTATGGAGTATAGATCTTTGAATATATTGCTAATCAGTTCTTACATCTTAAGTTCAAAAAGAAAGTTTCTTTCAAATCTGACTTGGGGAGGGTGACTATTTCATTTTTATCCAATTTCCTACAACTCTTCAGTAAAAGTGTATCTGTAATCAAAAAGTACATGCTGGAAACAAAAAGAGAAGTTTTCTTGTAAAGATTAAATTAGAGCTAGAAATTGATTTAAATTGATGAAGTCTCTCCCATTATTTTGGAAGGACTTTTTTTTTTTTAAAAGTGTCTGTCTGTCTGTCTGTCTGTCTCTCTGTACTCTTAAGATTTTAAGTGGTATTTTATTTCCAACCAATCAAAATTCCAAGTTTATTCCAAATTCAAAGTTCTTTATAAATTGATGGAAGTTTTCAGTATATAATTCAACACCACCTAAACATCTTTAATGTGGTTACTCAGTTATGTTAAGCTAAACAATTTCTGTGTCATTAGACTTCCTTTCATCTACTTGTATTAATGCTCATGGGGGAGGGTGTTACATAAGGTATTTCCCACTTGCTTTATTTGATTATAAAAATATGTTAACACCCCTGAGAGATTAAAAACTCTCTTTCCCTTTATTTTACACCTTTGACTTGTTCCTAAAATGTATCTTGCTTTATTGGTTGTGGGAAGAATAGGATAAGAGGGGGGAAAAGATGGAAAGAGTAATCAGTAACTACTCCTATGCCTATTTATATCACTATCGTGTATCTAGAACTCCTCGTGTGCAGATGCTCTTATCATAGAAGCAAGTACAGAAGAAAGTAGAGTTCTCAGACTCTTAAGCTGAAGCTGTATGTTTCATGTTTCTATTAAGGGATGAGTAATTCATCTATAAATTATTGAAGTTTGCATTTTCTATGTTTGTCTTTTTCATGCCACACTTAATAGGCTGTACTGCTATTTAATTTCTCTGGCGTTTGTGTTAAACATCAATTTATAAATGTGTGGAATGCGATGTAAGATTTTAAGATAATTCAGGTTACTAACAGGCATCTCAAAGTATTTAAGATGCAGTGAAATATATTTTACTTTGACGCATTGCGAATCCCAGATAAACTTATAAACTTTTAAAGTGGGAGGAAATATATGTAATACTATAAATATTTCCTCTCACTATAAAAGTTTATAAGTTTACCTGGGACTCGCAATGGTTTGAAGTAAAATATATTTCACTGCATCTTCAAAAGTTTGAGATGTTATATATATTTTCTTTAGTAAAAGCATTCATCACCTCTGAGCATATCCTATTTTCTCTTTTGATAATACTCTTCATTCTTCTATTATTCAAAGATTTATAGGAAAATTCTCTTTCTTCTCTCTAATGACAAACATACTGCTCTGCTGTTAATGGAAGACAAATTTAGTTCACCTATTTCCAGATGTGTGTATATTTCCAGATATGTTGTACTACTTCCATGAGAAATAGGAATTCTACAATGTATAGTCTAATGTTTTTGGAAGTTATAAGGTAGATTGGAGGGGAGTAGTTAAATCAAAATAACAATATGTAAGTTCTTTTTACTTCCTGCATCTAAGTTTACAATGGGAATATAGTACACTTTTGAGGGAGCTCATTCCTGTAAACAATATAAATTTCTGCCAAATAATTTTAAATGTCCATGAATTTATAAATAAATATCTGATCTGAGGGTTATATACTGAAGTGCCCATCCATCAATCATTTGACATTTTACATGACAACCTGAACAAGTTTATTTTTAATACTTGTTTTACATTATGGAAGTTAAAACTCTGCCATATGATGAGATTGCACTGATAATGTCAATAAAACAAAGTGTAATTTAGAGCTAAATTGATATACTAAAATCTCAATAAGTTTATAAAACAAATGAACTTTTGGTTCACTCTTTTTCCTTTTAGTATTGACTTGTAATTGGGATAACAGAAAGAGCAGTTTACTTTGGCAAAGATGTGCTCTACAGTAGTTCCATCTCTTTGAGTGTAACATTGCATAGGAAAGGTGGATTAAGGATATTACGTTGACTAGGCTCTACTAATATATTTTTGTATTAATTTTTATCAGATTTTCCACTCTTTTTACTTGGACTATTTTGTTGATGAACATATTTGTCTTTGCTTGGACCTGAATGTATAATAGAGATAGAATCCTCAGGCATCTAAACATTCAACTAATTTTCAGTTCAACAGATAAAAAGTGGAACAAGCTTAAGAATAATTTACTGAAGCATGTTAGTATTTTATTACCAGAGAATACTGTAACTCACAGAGCTATCAAACTTTTTTTTTTTAGCTTTTAATATGTCACTCAAGGTAGCATTTCTGAAGGGTTGCTATCCCTTGGATAGATCATTCCCTATCCACAGAACCGTTCCTAAACAGTGCCCCAGCTCCATCAATTTGACTGACTAGGCACTTGAAATATTTGCTAAAGAGTTACGGAGAAGCTTCAAATTCATTGGGGTTTTCAGACAGGAACTGTGTCTTCATATTCTCAGGTTAATCATGTACCTAATTTTCTGATTATTGACTTGTTCTCTCAAAGGATTTTAACTTGCTTTGGCTTATCCGCATTAATCAGTGAGGAACTGTCAAGCTTTACACACCTTTGCCAAATCAAAATTTTAAACTGTGGGAACATGGCATTTTCATTTTTAACTTTAGGATACTACCTAATGTCAATTCCAGATTATGAATATAAATCTCGCAAGACATATAGAGAAGCATTTAATGCTGCTTTTATTCTGGAATAGAACAGGCTGTTCCTAGCAGCACATTAAGTAATCAATAGATGCTGCCATGTAGTATTATCCTGTTGTCAAGGTTTACAGCTGCTCATAAAGCTAGTGCATATTTTCTGGGCAAATTAAAATCGGTGAATATTATTAACTGAAGCCAGGATAAGAGAAAGATTGTTTTGTTTGGGAAAAGCCAGGGCTGCGGATTCCTGTAGTGCAAGACTATGATTAGGAGTAAAATTAGGCCACAATTTATGGATTTGAATATCAAATGCAGGAATAAAATCAAATCCCAGGTAGAATTTATGTTATATATTCTTTGCATTTTAACTAGGCTAATAGGATAGAATTGGGTGATTATCTGGTAATTTTCTCTCCAACATCTTACCAAATTCACAAAAGCCCCTTTAAACCAGAAATTTATCTTATTTATCTTACCTCTCTATTATGAGAGGCTGCTTTCTTCATTGGTATTTTCCCCCCTTCCTTTTCACTTTCAGGTAGCACCTACCAGTTGTTGTGGGATAGCAATTACCAGACAAGCATGGAAATTCTAGGCCTTATTGTCCTATCCAATGTTCCAAAAGATCTGAAGGACATCAAATGGGAGAAAGCTAATAGAGAAAGAAGTGATTGTGATATTACTCTATGAGGATGTTCTCAGTCCTAAAAATGGCCCTCAATATAATGGAGGCATGAAAATTCATATAATCTTTGCTAACCAGAGAAAAAGTAATGCAAATACTCAGGTAAAAAGTTCCAGTACTTACAAAACAATTCCCATTTTTCATCATCATCATCATCATCTTTTGATATTTTAAGCATCTTAGTACAATACCTGTACATGGGATGGTGGAAGTCCTCTTCTTATATAGACAGCAAAAAGTGCATCCTTCCCTAAAGAGATATTGAATTTCAGGAACTGTGGCTGTGCAATGTGAATTTGTGCTCGCCAGAATACTCCTTGTGGCACTTCTTGAGTGACCCTCCGTCCGACCTCTGCCTCCCCACTGTCAATGCTATTGTTTCTAGTGGCCCATGGTCCTGGAAGACAAGAGCCAATAAAACCATAGGACAGTCAGAATCAAATAGATTTATTTTTAGCACTCCTATTTAAGATGAAAACTGGGTGGCAAACCTATATGTCAATGCAAAGCGCATAGTAGTTATTAAGACTAAATTTACCAACCTATGCTTTAAAAAGTAATAATGAAAGCAAACTGCTTCTAGTAGAATTTTATCAATGTAAGAATGACAATCTTCTTTTTAAAAAGCTATAAACTTGTTCCCAGGGGCATTTAAAATCTTGCATACAGCTTCTTTCCCATTTTTATTTCCAGTGCTGCTCTTTACTGATCAAACATAATAAGAGTGGAGAGTCAGCTAAGCACATTAAAAGCTCCTTGCCCTCTTTTCACCATTCAAATGTGAACAGAATATGAAAATAAATCCACAAGGGAAAGTAAAGGAATAATTTCAATGACTTGTATTCATCCTGTGTCAAATACCAAGCAAGTGTGTAAGCAATCAAAATATAAAAAGAAACAAATACAGATGAAAGAAAATACACTTAAAGACAGTTAAATTTTCTTCTACCAAATATTAAGAAACTGAACATAAAAAACTAAATGTATTGTTTATCATATTGGGTTTATTATATTTTATCATATTTTTAGTTAAAATCTTTTGGCTAATAATGTTCCCTAGACAATGCCTTTGGCTGATGTATAATAAACTATCATGAAACAGTAATACAGATACATTAAAACAAAAACAGAACATTTGATATTTATATTTCATGAATTTCTAGATTTTTTTTCTTTGTGAAAGCCAAAAAGGACACCAATAATAACACATTCTTGTATGTACTTGTGTGTAACTTTTACTTTCTGCCAATTTGTTTAACTACATGACATGAACATGCTGTGAGAAGAATCATAAGCAATAATGAAACCTTGACATTAATACAAATTTGAGAAGGGAAAAAATGAATTATAGATCTGTGGGTTGCTATGAAGCTGAAGATCAACCATTCAATCTTGGATTGAGTAAACAATGATCCAAACTTATTTGGGCATATGATACAAATGGAGAGAAAACAGAAGGCTTAGTAGGGTTAAAGAATTAGCAGTGAAAGAAAACAGATCAGATGGATCGTGGGATCAAAAAATTACTTGATCATCTTTGGACACACTACTAATTATTATATTGTATACGGTCACCATGTATCTAACTCCAAGACATCTAAATAACATTGGATTAATAGAAGCTTTGCCTACAAGATGTGTGAGTGCTGTGTGCATTTTTTTTCTAAGCTTCCATAATCTCTCAACTAATGATCAGATGAAGATATCCAGATATCTCAAAAATTTAAGAGGAAAATCACTTTTTGTGGAAGACCATACCAAGACATTATATGAAGTATTATAGGGACAGCAAACAGGGCCCAAGTACATTTTGTCCTTTCTTATTCAGACAAATACAATTCACATTCCCATTTGTTCTCCTTTATTTTCTTAGCTTGCATTCTCAACCAATTCCTAAGATAGCAGCAAGCCAGTCCATTACTGTGGTATACAAATATCTTGCATATTTATATGTCTTTCCTCTGGGACCAAGATAAATGTAATATGATCTTATTTCTATTGGACTCATGAATAATGTATGCCTTATAATATTGGTTTAATAATTTATATGCCACATATTAAAGATATGTATGCGGTATATAAGTCTAAGTGCTACTGCTATTGCTATTTCACTTTATTTATTTGTATTATTTTATAATACAGGAGGACTCCTCATGACACAATAGCTAGAATACAGTATTCAAGCTAATTCTGTCCACTGCAAGGAGTTCAGTCTGGATGGGCTCAAGGCTGACTCAGTCTTCCATCCTTCCAAAGTCAGTAAAATGATAACCCACATTGTTGGGGGCAATATGCTGACATTGTAAACCATTCAGAGAGTGGTAAGTGGTATATAAATCTAAGTGCAATTAATATTTATATTGTATATTCCAGATTTATGGAAGCTGCCCAGAAGACATGATAGGAGACATAGACAGGTTTGTTTGCCTGCCTGACTGCCTGCCTGCCTGCCTACCTATCTACCTACTGAACCTACCTTAGCCTCTATCTGATTTTAAGGTAGCTTTACCTGAACCATCTTTACCTGTACATGAACTAGCCAAAGATCATAACATCATTACATGTAAATGCAAAAACAATTTACAAATATTAAAAACAATATTCAAATTAGATTTCTGGCTTTTATCATAATTGGAGGCAATGACAATGAAGTTATTAATTGCCACTTAGCTTTCTGACCATCTAGAGCTATCAAACCTTTCAATTCATGACTTGACCTTGGGAAAGATGTAAGGGTGAAGATAGATATATGAAGTCTCCAGAGGTAAATAAGAGGGGTTGGTCATTGCCAATGGATGCTAGTTAACATCATAATTACTCAAATGCTAACTAGCATTTATTAGACCAGTATTTAAGATGAACAGACCAAGTTGTAGATTCTGTGCTAAGCATTGTCCTTGTCACTGTTCCCAGTTCATGTTCTTAGCATTAGCCACTTTTTGAGTGTTAACTATAATGAATTATGTATTTTACCATCAGTTTTCTTCAGTTTAAATTGTCCAATTGCCTTAAAAACTATAAAATGTACAAACTGTTTACTCTTTCAATGCATACGGATGGGAATCTTTCTGAAAATCTATATGAATGCAAATGTTTAATTTGGAACAAGTCTTATACTGACATGATCATGAGTATGATTTATGTGTACTTTCATCCATATAAGAATACACATTAAATTAGTGCTAACATCTTAGGAAGTAAATCAATTTGCCCAAGTCTTTCATAATGTTTAGCAAAAATCTTCTTTGATATGCAACAGTTTTATAATTATGCGGCAGGGAAGTGTGAATAATCCAAGTACCAAAATATATCCTCTTCATCCATTTTCTTTAAGTGCAATTATCACAGCAACAAGTTGCCAGTTTTAAGTTCCAAATTGCTTGTGCTCTTGAGACTTATACTTGCATGCAATGAAAAGCCATTTAAACACACTGTACTGCCAAAGTCTTTATATGGCAAGCAAATGCTTTGGCTGAACACTCTTAATCTTTGAACAGGTTTTTAATAAGTTGTGTCTTTTTTAATTTTCTAGGTTAATGGGTCTTCAATAATATCAGAGCACAAAAGAAAAGGAAGGGGAAAAAACAGTAGAGTACACTGGATACAAATAGAATAAATGGGATTAATGCAATATCAAACAATATGAATGTGTAACTATTCCAGAAGTATAAAATGAAAATTCAGAATGAAACAATAAAAAATGGGACTTTCTATTTATTTACTACTTTTCTCCTAAGCCCTATTTTACATACAACAAGAAACCAAGGAATACAATCTGGTACCTTCAATAATACAGAAATGCTAAAAACAGAATAGAATATACATACTATATATATATGTGTGTATTCAGTATCAGATGCTCAATTCGTATCAACTTAGTATCTCAGTAAAGGTAAAGATTTCCCCTAGTCCAGTTGTGTCCAACTCTAAAGTGCAGTGCTTTGTTTCTTAGCTGAGGGAACCAGCATTGTCCAAAGATACTTCCTGTGGTCATGTGGCCAACATGACTATATGCCAAGGACATGGTATGCTGTTACTTTGCCACCAAAGTGGTACCTATTTATCTACTCACATTTGCATACTTTCAAACTGCTAGTGTCAGGATTCTACACATCATTCTCAATGTAATCAAAACTCCAAAGAAGGAAAAGTCCTTAGAATGAGATTTTATGGAAGACATTGTATTGGTACGTCTGGAGAAATCCTGAATCTAAAATTCCCTGGCTTTCTCCATCCAAGTAAAGTGAAAGTTCCTCCCCAATAATTATCACATGCCCCTGCCTGCTACAATCTGACCAAAGTGGCATCCAAAGTTCATCTTTGCAAACCACCCACATCAGGTGCAAGAGAAATGGCCTTGGTTCTCATGAGAAGAATATAGAAGGAATGTGAAGGAATGTGAAAGATAAAAAGTTCTCATGAGAAGAATGTAGAAAAATGTAGAAGGAATGTGAAAGATAAAAAGTGTCCGAGATGTATAAACCCAACTCCCCAGCCTCTTCTTACAATGAGTGTGTCATGGTTAAAAGAACTACCGTATTATTTGCAAAAGCATAGAAGAATAAAATCCCAGCATACATATTTCTTTTAGGCTTGAAAGCTTGGTTGGAAGGAATGGGAGCTCAATCCGTCATCAGTGTTTGGGTATCAAACCTGGGCTGCCAGCTTTACAGCTCAGTTTCTTTAAGTACTGAGCGATCATGCCTCCATATCTCAGTAAAGCCAACTTAGCTAATTTCTATAACATATCTTACTTGCTATGAATGCTTCTATATTTAACTAATCAATTGACTGAACTGTATAATGAATTATAGATGTAAAGTAAGTCTGGTTATTGCCTAAATTGTCATGTAGCAAAGGTTCACTTTAGTTTTTCCTTTGCTATACCTCCATGGAAATCTTCAGGTTCCTTGTCCATAAAATTACCTGGAAAAGATTTTGTAGTTGAAAGTTTACTGTGGAGGTTTCATTTCTTAGCCTCTCACCATTTGTGACTTGAAAAATAAACTGTAAAGGCAGGCTTTTATTTTTAGGGACACACTTTTCTAAGGACTACATTCTATTGACTATGGAGGTCAGTGAATATTAAGGAAACACTGTCAAAGCAGTGCAATTTATGCTGGTATGAGTATGATTCTACTCAACCTGGGGGAGGGGAAGGAAGATTATGGTAGAATGTTTTCAGAATTCATCCTCCTGTTTCTTGGTCAGCTATGCTTCTTTTCTCTGAAAACTGAATATATGTATGGTCTATCATCACTTCAGGTTTCAGCAATGCTGACTATGTTTTCCTGATTGTTATTCTTACTATTAGGTTTGCACATTGTATTCTCTCACTTAAGAGAACTGCTTCCTCTGTCAGCTGATTTTATAGTGGCTCAGCTAATAAATGCTCAATTCCCTTATGAGCTGAAGGGGATGGCACTTAATGCTCCAATCTTTTTTTTCCCCCCAGAGATGG
The DNA here is from genome assembly GCA_017656035.1 of Myanophis thanlyinensis. Lineage (NCBI taxonomy): Eukaryota > Metazoa > Chordata > Lepidosauria > Squamata > Homalopsidae > Myanophis > Myanophis thanlyinensis. The sequence continues at coordinate 12,978 of JAEANM010002645.1, read as the reverse complement.
TTGACAAGCATGTACTTGCTGGTACACATATATATGAGATTGTTTTCTGGAAAGAACATCAACATTCTGCAAATACTCAGATAATGACTTTGATCATATCATTCATTTTCTGTTTCTTAGGCACCAATAGTAGGTGTCTTCTTTCTTCTTGGTTCTGTCAGTACCCACTAAACAGGAAGAGAGATGGTAGGGATTCCCTTAAACTAATCTGCCAAAGTCCTATAAGCTCTCTATCTTTCATCACTCAGACAATTTGTTCCAAGGAAACTAGCTGCTTTATATTCGTTCTATTGTCTCTGTGGCAGCCTCTGCCTGCTCAGCAGAAAGCAGTCATTTAATCACCCACAAAAGGTAATCAGCAATTCTGAAGACACATCCCTTGCAATCAGCAAATATTCAGAAGATTCCTCAGAACAGGCATAGTTCTCTAGTCATTCCACTGTGCTTTTTGTTCCTTTCTCCTGTTGCTAAATGTTTAGTAGCCCTTCTTACAATTGTACTTGTTAATTGAAAGCTGACCACATATATATCCCTTCCTTTCCCTTCCCATACCATCTTCATTAACAAATTGGTTCATCAATAGATATTTCTCTAAGCAGGTATCATGATATTTTTAATGTGATGGGAAAAACAACAGCAATATGCTATATTTAAATTAGTGATTTGAAGCAGTGCTCTAACTGCAATCCAAATGTATGTGGATCCTAACTCATTCAAGTGGAAATACTGCTAATAAATTTGATGGCAATGGTGATTATTTCAGCTTATATTTGTATTCCAACTTTCTGTTCAGAGTACAGATAAATGAAAGTATCCTAAGAGACCCAACAAATACAATATATGTCTTCAATGCAGTAAGTAGGATTTGCAAAATTAATCAAGTTTGTTTTCAATTTCCTTATCTGCATATTTCATGAGCATGAACTACCCTGCAGTGGAGTTAATAGGAAGGTCTCTGAAGAACTTAGCATGGGATATATAAAAAAAGTATTCCTTCTAGGGAAAAATAAAACCTTTAAGATGCAGTTAGAAGCACAAAATGTTGGAAGCTGTGTAGGAGATATTGTTATCACCCAGTTGTAGATTTGTATTTATTAATCTGCATGGAAGTATTTTTATACAATAGGATAATAATATGAATTAAGTTTAAAATCTTCCTTAATAATGTTAAATTTAGCACTTTTAAAGTAAAATTAAATTATATGCATTTAAGAAAGGGGGATGAAATGTGATTACACATGCAGCGTAGCTAGGAACAAATGTTGTTTTAAAACAACATTAAGAGGAATAGAAACATCAGTTTTGAAAATTAGCAAAATTTAACATCAGAAATATTGTTCCTCCTGAGAAATAATCAGAATTGGAACTCCTACCAGAGATATACCACAAAATTTAACAAAAGTTAGATATCATCACTATATAAATTACCATTAGTGATTATTCTGCATGGCTTATTTTATCTCCAGTAAATAAAAGTGAATATTGAGTATTTTTCAAGATTCTACATTTCTTCTACAGTTAACACAGAGATTATCTGAACCTTTAGAATGTCTCTGCAGACTTGTATTTTATTTTATCAATAGACTATTGTAGATTGTCTAACACAGTTCATGCCCTACATAATACAGTTTGGGGCTGTCAATAAATTCTACTAATAACACTTGGTATGGCTCTGCTGATTTTCTGTAATTTCAAAAGTAGGATTATTGCAATTACTTTCATACATGAAAGTTATGGAAATATCTGCTCAAAGTTCCACTACTCAATCACTTTCTTAGATTCTATCTTTTGATTCAAATTCAAAATACTACAATAAATCTCAGATGTTTGAAAGTATTAAAATTGCATGTACATAGGACTAACATTCTGGGAGCAGGTTTCTCTTTACAATTTACACATATGCATGAAAAATTATAATCCACACTTGCTAGTTTACTTTAAAATGTTGTGGAATTCTGTAAGTCAAATCAATTGGTTGTGGAATATTCACAGGTAGATCATGATGTAATCAGATGAAGCCTGCCTTATTTTAATTTTTACATTGTTTTACTACTGAATGGGAATTGTTTTTCATATATTATGTGCCTTTACAGTTTAAGGTGCTTCTTGGATACAAATATAAACTAAACAGACTAATGCAAAGTGTCTACAACCACATTGTGACAATGGGACATATACTGCACATATATATCCCTTTATTGTTACTGGTCCTTGAGAACAATCAATACTGACATGGTGGAAAAGTATGAAAATAAATATACTGCATGAAACCTAAAATTATACCAACAGAAATTATAAACAACCTCAAAATATGACAATGGGATTATCCAATTCACTAGAAGTATTAATTAGAAAATGTATTTGTTTGTCCAAGATATTGAGAAAAATGTTTGACAGATCAATTTACAAATCTCAATTGCACTGTACTGTAATTTAACAACTTCAGTTAGCTAAAGAGAAGCAAATAAATAATGCCTCATGTCATTGCTCCACAAACTTTACTTTTTTAACTCAACATACATCTTTGACATAGTCTGCCAGGGCTTGTATTCTAGATGCAAGGTCCAAAAGTATCATGGAAGAAAGCAATGAAAATGCTTACAAAGGCATTGTCTTTGACGGTCAAGCTGGTTTAGAGGAATCTTTGTGAGAGTCAAGTAAATATGCAGCATTTCTTAGGACAAATAACTTAATTGTATAAATAGGCAGTTTCAAGGTTAGCAAACATACAGCAAAGAGGCTACTGAAGCATGACAGGAAGAAGAGGCAACATATTTGAACTGTTGGGGACATAAGAGAGAATTTCCATTCTTACTCTGACAGATGGCAATTTTTTTATGGCTTCATTCCAGTATATGATAAGATTCTTATCTATCCATAGTAAACTGTGCCAGGTTCAAACCAAGCAAATAACCCAATCCATGACAAACTGAGAGTCTTAGAATTTCTGCTGACTTTTACCAGTCTTTGTTTACTTTAACTTTTTAGAATCTTTGTTTACTCTGTAGCAATTTCCTCCCAACATTATATTAGAATACACAGTGGTGGTAACAGGAAGAAATAGAATAGTTTTATTTACTGTATATGATATAGACCTAGATGGATAAAAGTTTGCATTCTGTTCATAGAATACAAAGACTCTGAAGCACAGAAAGAAATAAAATGGTTGAAGCCTCTGGAGATTATATCCTTGAATCATGACATCTCAAAATAGGCATAGCAGGTGTTGCAAATGATTAATCACTGTATCTATAACTTTGCTAAGTAAATAGGAAATATTTGTGGGGGGAAACATATAAGTTTAATCATCGCTAATGTAAATAAATTTCAGTTTCCTAAATGTGATGATTTAGCAGTATAGTTCTCTTTCCCTTTCATTAAATTAGCACAGTTTTCTGGATGAGTCATATAAGTGGGAGTAAGCAACTCCTGAAGTTTTTGAAGAAGGCCTACACCTGTATATCACTAAGCACCAATGCTTAAAATGAAATGGCTTGAAAATCAGTCTATTTCAACCTATAACTTGGTTTATATAGCAGTTTCAGTGCTGGGATAGTCAGTCCTAGCATCAAGACACCTACAGCCCGCCATCAATGGGCTAGTTTCCACTTGTCCTCAGATCATCTCTGCATCTTCTGCCATTAGTTCTATCCCACGTCTAGTTGTGTAAGAAATATGCTGGTACATTTCTCAAATCCCTGTTAACCATCTGTTATTTATATTTAGCACATAGAAAATCCAGTCTCTTATGTAGCTGTCTAATCCATTATCGCTAATGAAAACTGTTAATTTCACCATCTCTGCTAATTCAGTCATTTTTAAAATCCATTCTTCAACAGTCTGCATCTTTTCTTCTTTCCATTGTTTGGCAAGTACAATCCTCGCAGCCGTCACTATGTGAAGGAATAGCATCCCAAATTGTTTTTCAATTGACTTGTCCATTGTACCCAAAGGAAAAGCTTCCTTTCATTAATATTAGTATCTTAAATATTTTTTCATTGTCATTATTATGTTTATTCAGTATGCTTTCACATATTTGCAAGAACACCACATATGATAAAATAAACCAGGATTTTAACTACATTTCCAGCACTTACATTATTAGAATCCTTTTCTACATTTTCACTAGATTATCAGGGGTCTACCAGGGGTCAAGGACCAATGATACATTATTTTATAAGTTTTTTTTCCAAACTATAATTTACCTAATGTAAATTTTAGTCCATCCATACTTTGTCACATTTATCTAGCATCATATTATACCCATTTTTTGCCCATTTCACCATACAGTCTTTAACATATTCATCTTCTAGATTCATTTTGAGTAGCATTTTATATACTTTAGAAATCAAGTGGTCAATCTCCAGAACATAAATTAATGTCCAATTCTTATTTAGTTCCTATAAAAACAAAACTTTTTATCGTTTAAATCTTTCAAAAATCTATAATAATTAAACCAATCACAAGCAAGTCCTTTACTTATTAGTTGTTCTATTATCTTTACCTTAAATCCCTCTTTTTTGAATATCAATAAATCTCGATATGTCATCCATTTACATTCCAAAATCATCTCTGCATTATGTATTGTTTCATGAGGTGATAGTGAAAGTGGCACTTTATCAGCTAATCTTCTTTTATACTTCCACCACACATGTGCAATCAATTGCCTAATAACCTAAATCTCAAAGCCAAGATTAACTTTTACTTTGTAATACCACAGATAGGCAAGCCATCCAAATCTCAAATCAAGACCTTCAAGGTCTAACAGCCTTGGATTTTTTTAAAGTTATCCAATTTTTTAGCCATACCAGATGACAAGCATCATAATCAGCAGTGAAATCCAACCGGTTTTGCTACCGGTTCAGTATGTGTGCATGTGCACCAACTGCGCTGCTGCGTAGCTGCTAATAAGATAGTTTACACTCACCAGAGGCAGCCCGGATGACTAGGAAGGCTGTGGAGGCATGCCAAACAGCTGATCCGTGCTGATTAAGGTAAGAAAAAAATCCCAAGCTTCTCTAGGACAGGAAAGGGTGGGGGCAGGGGGGCAGGGTCAAATTCAAATCGCTGCTACAGTTTGGTAGATCTGGGGCAACCAGCCTGCATTTCACCGCTGATCATAATATAATGTAATATCTTGCAAACCCAGACCTCCTCTAACTTTAGAGTCTTGTAGCAGCTTATTTAAGGTATTTAATTCTTGGTTTTTTTATTTTTCCCAATAAATTTAGATATATCTTTCTCTAATCAATATTGGTATAGTCTGAAATAGAATAACATTCTAGGTAGTGCATTCATTTTAATTACTGAAATTCTTCCCATTAATACAAATCTAATTTTTGCCATCTATTTAAATCCAATTTATCTCCCTCCATACTTCACCATAATTATTTTTGTAAAGCTTAGAATTTCCTCAGTAAGAGTCACTACCAAGCACTGTACTTTTTTCACAACTTTAAAATCAGTGTTAACTTCCAATTAACTTCCAAACCTGCCATTTCTCCAAACATTTTAATCTTCCTCGTAACATGCTCAATGTCCTCTAGTGGGTTATGCACAGTCAATACCAAATCATCACAAATGCACATAATTAGTAATTATGCACTTTAATTTGTAGACCTTTTGCTCTGTTAGCTTGTCAAATATCACTATTCAACAGTTCCAACACTAGAACAAATAATAAAGGGGATAATAGACACCCTTGTCTTGTTCTCTTCTGGATTGCAACTGGTTTTGTAAAGTCTCCATACACCATGATTCAAGCTTTCTGGAGTGTATAGATGGACTTCAGATCCTCTATGAAGCTCAATCCAAAATGCATCTTTCCCACTGCTTTAACTGGAAAGGCCCAGTTCAAATTGTCAAAAGCTTTTTCTGCATCCAAAAAGATTAATGCAACCTGTTTGTCATTACATTGTTGTAAATATTCAATTAATGATTTATGAAATAAACCAAGAGGAAAATATTTCAAGAGACTTAAAAAGGGAACCGGAGATGTAGGAAGACATTTTTGAAAGGGAGATAGGTGCATAGGTAGATATTTTGAAAGCTTTTTGAATGGAAAAGGGCAGAGATGGCAGAAATGTTTAAAATTATTAGTCAGGACATAGATGCAGATAGGTATAAAGATCCAAGAGAGGAATCTGGGAGGCAAGTTAAAAAACAAACAATTAAAGCTTAAAAGCCGGCAAGAGATGATGGATAGAAAAGAAATGTTTTTAAATATAGTGGTGGCTGAATCAAAGTTATTCCTCCTGGTGGAACATCTCATCTTATTTTAATAAGTCCCACTCTTATCCAGTAATCCAAAAACCATATATTCAAACCTAAAATCACTCATCAAAAAATTTAATGTTCATAATTCTTTGTATCTCATAGTTAATCAATATGTTCCTTTAGATAATCCCCAGAAGCTTCACAGAATCTCCTTAAATTCTCTTTGAGTTCAATTTGTATTATGGCTTTCAGGGGTCACTTTAATGAAGATATCTTTCTTACTCTCACATTTAAATCTCCAGTAGTCACATTGTAGATGCATATAATATATTCATATTCAGTTTTTAGTTGAATAATGAATCAAAATATAGAAACAAAGTTAATTTTTTAGATAAATAGTTCTAGCATTTAAAAATGCCTTTCCAAGACAGCACCTGCCCAATTTAAAAGTTCAATTTTCTGTATTTTTAAAAGTTTTTTTGCTTTCCTCCCCTTGATTCTTTTCCTTTAATTCTGAAATTTTTCTCAACATGCTTAATCACTGCTTTAATAAATAATTCTGAGCCTCTCTTTTCCTGGATTTTTCCTTTTGGGGTTGGGTTTTAAATAACAAGGAATCATCTCACCCAGTTCCAAATACTGTTCACCAACTCCGCTCCAGTGCATTATTAGCTGTTCCTTAGCTATCCCATGGTAGCCATCTTTAGGCTGCCTCTTCTCCTTGTCGTGGCTAAGAGGAAAAAAAACTCCTGGGTTCAGCAGGAGAATTGCGACTCTCTATGACCTGTCATGGCACTCCCCTTTTCTTTGCTGCCCATATAGGGTGGCTTTGACTCCTCTTGGAGCCCACCAACAGGGAGAATTCAGTACGGGAGTGCAAAGACCCATCCCTAGTGTCTGATCTCACTGTAATGTTAGCCAGAAGTCCTGCCTCAGTGTTCTGATATCTTTTGATGCATTACGTGAAATGCTGACATTAAACCAACTCTTCTAACTTTCTGCTCCATCTGGAGCTAATCTCTGGGGGTCCTGCACCCTGGCTGCCTGCCTGACTACTTTGATGGAGCAGGGAAGACTCAGGGAAGACAGAGAGATGGAAAAGAAGGGTGAAGGGGCTGCCAACCCCAACACAGCCCCTGCTGAAGGCCAGCAGGCTCCAGGACCACAGAGAGATGTCACCCTGCTAATAACAACCTGCAGAAGGTTTGAAAGGAGGTCCTGACTGCTGGGATCTGTACTGGACTGAGGAAGATCTCAGATGCCCAAGCTCCTGCCAGGAGTTTGGGGTGGAATTCCCCTTAATGTCCAACCAGCACTCAGTGCCCGCACTCTGCACTGGACCCATTGAATCAGATTAATCAGGAAACTGAAAATACCTAACTGCCCTCGCTGGCCAGATGGTAGAACAACTGGGGGAGAAGTTTCATCAGATGAGTATCCAAGGGATGGGAGAAACATGAAGATTCAAACCACCCAGAGTGGTCTTGAGCCAAGCCACCCTACCATTTACACCCTGCAATTGCAGCCCGAGCCCAAAAGGCCTTCAAAAGGCTCAAAAGGCTCTTTGCTAAATAACCAGTCCTTAAACACCCTGACCCAGACATACCTTTTATCATCCAGGCAGATGCCAGTGACATGACAGCAGCTGCAGTTCTCCTTCAGAGAAACCCAGAGGGGAACTTACAACCATGTGCATTCACCTCCTGAAAGCTTACTGAGACAAAAAGAGGTGGGGAGTGTAGGAGAAAGAAGCTTATGCAATCTGCTGGAGTCTGCTAACATGTTGCCACTGCCTTGACGGAAGCAAAGTGCCTTTTAAAGTATGGACCGGCCACAAAAACCTGGGGGCACTTAGAACCCCACGGAAACTTTCTTCCAAGCAGGTTCCGTGGGCGCAATACTTCAACCATTTTAATTTGACCTTGAAGTACATCCTGGGGAAGAAAAACCTTTTAGCAGATGTTTTGTCATTATTGCCACAATACAACAGCAAGTGTGAGAAGGTGATCCATGCCATAATTCCTATCTTCCAGAGAGTGACACAAGCCACAACCAGGCAGAAAATGCAAAAGCAATGAGCCACAGAAGGGGGGGGATCCAACTCAGAACCTCAAAACCAAACTGCTATTCAACCCTTGGTATAGGGACAAGAAGAAGATACTAACCTCCAGGGATTGACTAGCCTGGAAGGGCTCTAAACTGTATGCCCCAAGTACTCTTTGCTTTCAAGTGCCAGGACACAAAACAAGCAGGACACTTTGGGTTTCTAAAAACTATGCATCTGGTGAGGAGACAATTTTGGTGGCCAAGAATGAAGAAAAAGACATTGAGAGCTATGTCAAAAGTTGTGCAGTTTGTGCCACTGTGAAAAAAAGTCCAGGAAAGCCTCCTGGACTACTCCAACAAGTAGTTAACCCATCCCATCCATGGGAAGAGATCGCCATGGATTCATAGTGGAGCTTCCAGAAAGTGGGCAAAACACTGTCATTTGGACACTGATTGATCTCTTCTCTAAGCAAGCCCATTTTATAGCCTGTCCCAGTCTCCCATCACTCAATAAGCTAGCCAAGTTATTCTTAAAGCACATTTACAGGCTGCATAGGGTTCCTAGGAGGATCATCTCATATCGAAGGGTTCAATTTATAGCCATGTTCTGGAGGGAATTTATTAAGTTAATTGGGTCCTTCTGTGAGCTCAGCTCAGCTTTTCATGTGAGTACAAATGGAGTGGTGGAATGAGCTAACACAATGATAGAACAATGCATGAGGTGCTACATCAACTACTAACAAACTAATTAGGCAGACTTGCTGTTCTTTGCTGAGGTAGATACAATAATGCTGTACAGAGTAGCACCAGGCTCACCCCATTCAAAGTAACCACAAGGTTGGGAAATTGTCCCATGTCTGATTTCCCTCAGGAGCTACCTTCCTCAGTGACCTTAACCAAATAGATGAATTCACTGAGGAAAGTATGGGAAGAAAGCTGCCAAAACCCAGAAAGCCCAAGCCCAACCACCATTCCTAATAGGGGCCAAGGTTTACCTGTCTGCCAAGCATTTGAAGTTAAAACTGCCATGCAAGAAGCTAGGACCAAAATTCCTAGGGCCTTTTCCCATCGTGAAAATCATTAACCCTGTCACAGTAGAGGTAAAATTCTCCCACCTAATAGAGAAAGTGCATCTGGTTTTTGATAACAGTCTGTTAAAACCAGTAATAGGGTCTCAGTTGAGTCTAATAGCCCGGGTAGTCTGAAGACAAATCATAGTGCAAGGAGAAACTCATTATGAAGTAAAAAGGATTCTAGACTCTTTTTTATATAAGGAAAAGTTACAATATCTAGTGCAGTGGAACAGGTATCCGTTTTCAGAAGCCACCTGGGTAAAAGGTAAGGATGTGAAAGTGGATCGGTTAATTAAAAGATTTCATGGCAAATACCCTCAGAAGCCAAAAGAACCTCTTAGGGAGGGGAGGGATGATTTAGGGAGAACTAATCTGTTTTATGCTTGCATTTTTCAGAAACTTCTCATGCTTTAAGGGGGGGAGGTCTGACTGTCAACTCTGAATCAAACCTGGCTGAAGCCATCTTGTACTGCTTCATGATTGCCATATATTCTGGGAAGAAAGTGGGGGGAGTAAATAGACTCTCTCACAGACATAACAAAGAGTCTTCCCATGGGAATCAAGGTCATCCCAACAGGTGGCAGTTGAAGGAGGAAAGGAGTGACCAAGGAGCCAGTCAACTGCTTTAATTGGACAATATGACTTGGGACACTTGGGGAGGGAAACTGTTACTCTTTTAATTATGCTATAACCATGGGAAACTTCAGAGTTGGTTTTCACTAGCCATATCAATATGATGTATCCAATAAACATGTTCTTCCTGCCTTGGAATTCTGATTTTTTGGGATGTGTTACTTGGAACGCTGACAGGATGAGGAACAGGGTGTTGTTGCCATTACCACAACATGAGATGAAACTTGTCTAATAAAGAGGACTGGGATGGCATGATAGCGATCTTCCAATATTTGAGAGGCAGTCACAGAGAAGAAGGTATCAACCTAATCTCCAAAACACTTCAAAGAAGGACAAGAAGTAATAGAGGATTATTAAAGGGAGGATTATAAAACCTAGAACTAAGAAGAAATTTCCTGACAGTAAGAACAATTAATAAGTGAAAATGCTTGCCTCCAGAAATTGTGGATGCTCCATCAATGGAGGTTTTTAAAAAAAGATTGGACAGCCATTTGTACAGAATGGCACGGGTTCTCTGCTGAGAGTGAGTTGAAGTAGAAGACTTCCAAGTGTCCTTCCAACTCTGTTATTCTGTATTGTGTAAATTAAATAATTTTGTTTTTGTCTCTGCGTGTACTCTTTTCTGCAGTATCCATGAAGGATTTCTATCCAAGTCATCCAGCAGTGATTTTTTAGAAGTACTTAAGAAATTAAGAGCATTACAGTTATTTCTCTGCAGTCTATATGAAAAAGAAGAGGAAATGCTGTGTGAGGGGCTTCAACATCCAGACTGTAAAATAGAAAAGCTAAGGTGAGTGATCACTGTTTCTTTGTTAATTTGATGTACTTTCTCTTGATTGCTTGTGCTCTGGAAATATAGCCAGGGAGAGGCATCATTTGCCATATATACCCATACTCTGCAATTCATATAAGAATACAGTCCATGCTTGTTTTTGAAGGACTAATGATAATATTTTGCACTTTTTGCAACAGGCTTGAGGGAGAGTTCCTGAAAGAATCCTTCTGTAGGTCTTTCGCAGAGATACTCAAGAAAAAAACGAGATTGAGAGAGTTGGATTTATTATCCAATGACACGAATGACAGAGCAGTGGAAATGTTATGTGAGGGGCTCAAACATTCAAACTGTAATGTAGAAAAACTAGGGTGAGTGATCAGTGTTTCTTTTTCAGCTTGATATATGTTACTTTCTCTTGTGTGTTTGTCTTCCAGAAATATAGCCAGGGAGTAAAGTCAGTTGCCGTATACAACCCAATTCTCTTCAATTTCTACAAAACACAATCCATGCTTGCTTTTCAAGAAATAATTGTACTATTTTGCACTTTTCCTTACAGACTTGGTGGAACGTTTCTGACTGAATTTTTCAGCAGTCATCTTTCAGATGTATTCAGGAAACATCGGAGACTGAAAGAGTTAGAGTTGTTTCCCATCAACAATATTGATAGAGTAGTGGAAGTGCTTTGTAAAGGGCTCAACCATTCAGACTGTAAATTAAAAGTATTACGGTGAGTAAGCAGTGTTTTTTAATTTGATTTATGTTATTTCTCTTAAACGATTCTGTTTTGGAAATATATCCACAGGGAGGCAATTTTAATACACTATGTAATCATATTTTCTATGGGCGCTTCAAAACTAGAGTTCATATTTCTTTTCAAAGAAGTTATTCTAATTCTGGCTTTGTTAAGTGTCTGTCAAAGAGCCACTACAGGGATTTTGCTGAAGTAAATTAATCCCACAGGGGTTAATCCTAGCAGGAAGGAGACATTCTGGTGTGCCTTGCTGTTGTCAGGGTTCCACACAACATCAGCAACACAATCAGAATTCCAAAGAGACAAAGTTCAAGGAATAAGATTTTATTGAAAACTTTGTTCTGGTATGGTCTGGAGAAATCCTGAATCTAAAATTCCCTTGCTTTCTCAACCCAAGTAAAATTGAAAGTTCCACCCCACGAATTATCACATGTTAATTTTTCATCAACCCCTTCAAAAAGAGATTGAACGTTTCCCCTAAGACATCCCACCACAGTTGTCCACACCACAGAGAAATTTTGTCATGAGAACTAAACCTAAAAGAATGTAAACAAGATAACCCCTGCGAATTGTCTCCTCCAACCCACCCACCCCCCTCTGCCAACTCGGCAACCTTGAAAAGAAAGAGTGTGTCAAAGTGAAAAGGCCTCATATAGTACAGTATGCAAAGAAACATGGCTAATATTTTCCAGCACAACATCACAGTCCAAAATTGTCCTTTGAGGCTTGACAGGCTGCCCCCTCTTCATTGAAAGACTTTTTCCTGCAACACAAAGAGAGTCAATGAGCAATCTCCCCCTCATAGAATTCAACCACCCTTCCCCACATCCCTAGGAGGGCCCTTGGGTTTGTGAGGGAACTCCTCATGGAACTTCTTTACGAGCCTCTCCGCACTTATGTTGTGGCTTTTCACCCAAGTATCCCTTCCATTGGACTAAATAAATTAAAACGCCCCACAATATTTTTGAGTCTAAAATCTTCTTCATTTCGTAATGTATCTGCCCTTGAACCACCATGGGACTAGGTGGTGCAGGGGCTGGAGGTGTGGTTCGTGATTCCACTTGACGTTTGAGCAAACTGCTATGAAACACTGGATGGACTTCAGTGATGTTGAATGGTTTGCCTTGGATTCAAATTATGCTCCTTCTGTCATTTTGGGGATGGTATCCCAGTACTGCTTTTCCCTATTCTTTTATGGACTATGAAGGCTACTCCATTTCTTCTGAGGGATTCTTGCCCACAGTAGTATATCTGATAGTTATCTGAATTAAACTGACCCACTCCTGTCCATTTTAGTTCCCTGATTCCTAAGATGTCGATTTTCAGTCTTTTTTTTATTTTTTTTATTTTCAAACAAACATACATACATACATACATACACAAACAAAACATAAAAACATCTTCCAATTATAGTGCGTCAGTTGGTTACAAATTATTTATACTATCTTTTCATAGTCCTCACTTACAGTTTATATAAATTCTCA
>JAEANM010002644.1:0-24041 GCA_017656035.1 Myanophis thanlyinensis | reverse complement strand
TGGCCTTTTGTATCTTGGAACATAATTTGTAAGTAGAGACTATTTTTTTCTCGAAAAAAAATTTGTAAGTCGAAAATGTTGTAAGTAGAGCTCTTTGTAAGTAGAGGTACCACCTGTATTTTCTTAATTCAATCCAGGAGTTTAACAGAGACTTGGTATTGTTAATGATGCCAAGGAGGCTGATAGACTGGTAGTTAAATAAAAGTTTCTGATTCCCTTTTTTTTAATTATGGGAACTCAAGACCGGTCCCATTTAGGAATCGGCACTTTCCAGTGAATGAGCCAGGTTTCTTGAAAGATTTTTCTTGTATTGAGTTAATTTCTTAAGGTGTTTCCTCAGGGTGATTATATCTTGATTTATGTGTAAAGAAGGATCATCTCTATGACTAGTAAAGCGAATGTTAACTCTCTTTGGCCTTCCAGCACTCTTGATCAAATGATTGGTGAATACAACTGCTTCTTTTTATGTTTACCTTTATGTGTTATAGTAAGAGCTGATGATAGAAGCTGAATCAGTTGTAAGCAATAAAAATACCACCTTTATTCTCGCATTCTAAAATAGTGGTTCTAAGCTGTAGTAGCACTTCTTCCACAGTAAATATGTGTTCTCTTTTTGCTGAGTCAGGCCCAGCTGATTCATTTCTAAAAATCATTAGGCTCAAAATGAGTATTTCAAAAGTTGCAATTTTAAGATACTGTGAAAGTGCTCATTCTCCAAATTGTATATTAAAAACACTGATTCAGCCCTTTTTCCTGAATTCTGCTGAAAGACTAAAGATTAAATTTCCTTCCTCAAAATCTGAAGGGTGCTGTATGAGCATGATGAACTGAGCGTTCTTTGAAGAGGTGTCATAGATGAATTGCGTTCTGTGGAAGTTAATTGTCTTGATGACAGCTACTCAAAATCATTTTAACAGCAATCAGCATATGTCACATTTCTGTTGCTTTCTGTAATTTTTTTTTTAAGCAGATGGAAAAGAGCACAGTAGGAATCAATTGGCTAAATTCATATATCAATCTAAAGCACAAACTTAGAATAGTACATGAAATCAGCCACTGTTTTGCAATGTGAGGAAGTACTGTGCCATTCATAAACTGGGTTGTGTAAATTATCCACATGAATGTCTAAATCAAAAGTAAACCCCACTGACTTCCAAGTAAGTGTACAATTCTAAACTGCTTCAGGCAATTATAGAGGTGATGCACTATCTGTCATTTTTTCCCCCAGAGTCAGGTATATGTCCTATTTACTGTATGTAGGGCTGTTTACAGTAAGTGTATTTCAAATACACATGTACTGTATATCATTTGATGATCATATATTAATAAAATAGGTAGCAGAATTAGATTACCACCTACATTTTCCCATTAACCTCTTTTTTTTTTTTAAATATACTTTTAACAGAAACGGTAGGAATCGAACAGGGTGGTACTGAGATTGGTGGGCTGACAACCTGACAGACTTTTCCACTTTCTCGCCCACGTTAATGACACTTCCATACATTTACAACTACAACCCAGACTTTTACGTTGCTCTGATTCAAAGCATCCTAAGGACAAACCGAGTAGGGTAGCCCACCTCCCTCCCTTCTCCCTGTGGTGAGATTTCCAAGTTTAGAGGAGCATCCTTCGGCTTCCGAGTCGCCCTTCCTCCCCCACCCCGGGAGATTTTTAACCGCAAGCCTTTAGAGGTTTCTCTTATATACTCTTTTGACTTTCCCTGGCCAGGACTAGAAAGCACTTCGGGAATTATAGTTCGCGAACGGCTCTTTAGGCCTCGTCTTTCAGGGCCCCCCGGGCAAAGAGAAAACTACAAGTCCCAAGATGCTTTGCGTACGCGCTGGGCTGCTTTCACCACCACCAACTACCACCACCATCCCCGTGCGCGGGCGGCGGCTGGGCCAGAGCGTGTCGCGGGGGCGTCGCGGCGGCAGGTCGCCCGTAAATAAGAAGGCGGGAAGGGGGTGGGCGGTTGCGTTCCGGCGGCCGAGAGACCTCCTCTCCCTTCCCTCGGCCCTGGACCCCGCCCTGATCTCTCTTTTGGCGGCGGCGGCGGCGGCGGCGGCTTGTCTCGGCTGAGGCTCCGCTACGCCCGACTGGACAAGACGCAAAAGCCGGAGGGCGAGAGAAATGGCTGAGACCGTTGCGGACACCAGGCGCCTCATAACTAAGCCGCAGAACCTCAACGACGCTTACGGGCCCCCGAGCAACTTCCTGGAGATCGACGTCAGCAACCCCCAGACGGTGGGGGTTGGGCGGGGGCGTTTTACCACCTACGAGGTCAGAGTCAAGGTGAGAGATCTCAGCGAGGGCTGGAGAGAGGAAGGCTGGGCTGGTTTTTAGGGGGGGGGGGAACTGACGTCTGGCTTTTCGAGCTTTGGGGTATCAAGTCCAGTTCGCAAGGGGGTTTAGGGCCCGTTATTCTCCCCCTCCTTGTACTGGTCAATAATACAGGCCTTTCCTGGGGAAGATTCCTGCTAAAGGGCTCACCTCTTTTTTTTCATTTTCTTGTCCTCCCTTCCCACAAGAAGGAAAGTCTTGATGGGCCCAACACTTCAGGCTTTAAAAGATAAGATGCCCCACTTCTAGGGTCCCCAGTGGGTTGCTCCCCATTATCACACCCTGGCATACTTAATTGAGGCTAAGTGAGATTCCTTGTTGCAAAAGGTGATGGGGTGGGGGGGGCAGAAGGGGCATGCTTAAAGCGCATAGTTTAATGTGCTCAAAGTAACACAGCTTTGGATCCTGCTTGAGTAGCTTTTAACTCCCTTAGGGTGCAAAATGAATTAAATAAAACGCCACATGGAGAAGGATTCTTAAAAGCTAAGCCAAGATCCCAGTTATTGGTCAACTTTTCAAATGCATGTTTGTTATCTCTTCTGCCCAAAATGTAGTTTGCTTTGTCTGTGCTGTAGCCATGACCTGGCAAAAGAAGTATGCAAAGTAGAATCTTTTCCCATTTCTCCCATTTCTGTGCAGTTTGCACACTTTCTGATAACTTCTCTGCTTGGGTTTTATCCTTTGTAAGAAATTCTCTTTCCAGGAATTTTGAATTTGTTCTCCAAGAAACGCAAAAAACAAAACATCACAAATTTACATGTCTGCATTGTAACTTTTACTCCTATTTGTATGTAACATTCTCAAATACATCCTACTATATCCCACTGTATTAAGGAATCCTATGTATTAACTCAGAAAGAGGTACAATTGTAAATGATTTCAGATACAATTTTCTAAACGTGACATTGCAAATATTAGTATATATTGCAATAATATATCTTTGTACTAAAAGGGTAATACATACAACAATAAGGAGTACTGTATGTTACATTATAACTGTGTTTATAAAACAGTAAAAACATCCAGTGCTTTTGTAATATATTGCTATTTGATGGCAGTCTTTCAGTAATCTTTAACTTCACTGAATAAAACATTTTTCTTATTCAAAAAAGAAAATATAGGGAACTTTTCAGTGTAAAATCTTTCAAATTTTCAATTGGAAAAGTAGAAAGTCCCCGAGCTTCCTTTTTCCTGATTTTTCTTGGATTCTCAAATTCTCAGGGCCTTCAATACCATTGGAAAATTATCAGGCAAATTTCTGTTTCTAGATCCTTCTATAAAAAATGAATGTAAATTTACTGGTCATTTGACTAAATGTTCTCTGAATGCCTATAAGGAGTTTATACTGGTTTGTCTGTTGTTTGACTGCCTGACATCATAACTTGTCAGAATTGCCTCTGAATAAGGAAGCTTAGATTTGTTTTTTCACTTCACTCTAGTGTGTCCATAGTTCCTTTTATACCACAAAAGGAAGCCCAGCTTATCTTTGTTAAGGCTATGTGTTGTCCTACTGATTTGGCTGCCTACATTTTTGTAAGTTAGACTAACTTTTGTAAGACTAATCAAGAGAATTATTCTGTTGTGAATACCTCACATTCATCTTATCTCCATGATCATGAAGAGATCATTTCAAGGCTATTTGATTTTTAAACAATGTGTCTACTCTTGTATGGAGGATTTATGTCTTCAGAGAAATTAAATAACAGATAAGGACCTTCATTTGGATCATACAGACTATTTAAATATGTTAGTAACTTGTTTTGATAACTTGTTCTGTCCTTCATCTTCTAAACACCAAAGCTTTTAGGTTATGCATTTAAATAAATTTAATATGCCATATGCAATCATGAAGTGTTGTACAGTTCCTTAAATTATTATAAATATATTTTTAAATGTTTACCTTTATTGTAAGTTTGATATGAATGCAAATATGGCTGACATTGATCCCTGATCTTTTCTACTCACATATTTCTACAAAAGGTTGAAGATGGTAACATAAACCAAATCTGTTGCCTTGTGTGCTTATTGTTTCCTGAGGTTAGAAAGAACTTGGAATATATCTTATCTCTGTATGTGAGTGGATAAAGAAGATTAATGTGTGTACTTAACGCATGCCTGTTGGTTAATACTATATCAGCTGAGATAGGGTCATCTTTGACTCTGGACAGAGTGGCACTTTCCTGGTGTGCAATTTGGGACCTTCGAGCAGTGGTTGAAGGGGCTTTGCACAGATTCATTTAGTGCTCCAATTGCACCCTCTCTTGGGCCAGGAGGCCTGACTCAGAATCACTCATGCCTTGGGCACCTTCTGTTTGGACTACTGCAATGAGCTCTACATGGGGCTGCCCTTGAAGACTACTTGGAAACTTCAACTTGTCTAGAATGCAGCTATGCACTCAATAATGGGGTCCCTAGGTTTGCCCATGTAATACTCTGAAACATGAACTGCATTGGCTGCCAGTTTCTTTCAAGGTGCAATTCAAGATGCTAGTCACTGTATTTAAAATTGTTGAGTGTTGATGTGTGGCATGACAGCTTTGACACACATGCCACAAATTCACCATTGCTGCCCTAAGGACATTTACCTATGCTACTAGATCAGATAGGGTGAGCACACTTTTAATCCCCCTAAATATTGTCATTTTATGGGAACTTTCTGTGGTAGTCCCTGCTCTATGGAACAGCCTTCTCCCTAAAATTCAGCAGGTCTCTTCTCTCTTAGCTTTCTGAAAAGCACTGAAGACCTGGCTTTATTTCCAAGTAAAGGGATAAGATAAAGTGACTACCCATCAGAAGTTTAACCAGATTTTTTTTTAATACATTTAGTTTTTATATGCTGTTTTAACTTTTGATTGAGAATGTACCAGAGTTGGTTAAAAGGGACAGCTATATTACAGGTATTCCTCAAAGTTATGTTTAGTGTTTGTTCAAAGTCACAACAGCTCTAAAAATTTACAATCATTTTTCACACTTACGACCATTGCAGAATCCCCATGGTCTCGTGATTGAAATTCGAGCACTTGGCAACTGGCCAATATTTGCACTGTCGTGGGACATGTGATTGCCATTTGTAACCTTCCCAACTATTTTCACCAAGCAAAGTTAATGGGGGGAAGCCTGTTTTATTTAACAACCACATGACTCACTTAACAATTGAAGTTATTTACTTGTGTGTGGGGGTATAAAAATGGGATGCGACTCAACTGTCTTGCTTAGCAACAGAAATTTTGGGTTCAATTATAAGTCAAGAACTATAAAGATTTTAAATAAACAAAGATGGGTTAGTTGGAAAAACCTGGGTCTTAACAACTTGGAAGAATTGCTTTATGCTGAGTAGACAAATACGGCATGATGTGGACCAATACTATATTTTGTTCTAAGACAATGCAGCATTTTTATAACTTTACATGAGGAAATACCGAGATGGCAACTTACAATGAAGCCTTCTTTCCCTGCCCAATCAAAGGTTATTGTATTACTTTTAGGAAATACTTTGGGAACAGTGTTGCAGGAATTGTATTTTAGTTCATAAATGCTATTTATATGAATTATAAATTAAGCATTCCAACAGTTAATTCGGTCTGACAGATCAATGCCAGCCGCCAATACCTCTACAATATGGCCTGGATTGCTATTATTACAAAGCCTGACATGATTAATAAGAACAAATGCAATTTTCAAAAGGAACAGTCCTGAGTGTCGCCGCAGTAAATTGCAACATACGAGGAATTTGCTCATTATGGTCATAAGTCATAATTGTCATAAAGCGATACGATAGGTAGTCCTCAATTTACGACTGTAATGGAATTTGCTCATTGTGGTCATAAGTCATAATGGTCATAAAGTGAAATAAAGCTAAGCACCTGAAATGCAGTCTTGTGACCAAGGTGGGAGGGGGAACGGCCTTCAGAACTAGGTAGTATGTATCTTTTTGGTCTATCATAATTTTGGGAGTTCTAAGCAGCTGGTCATTAATTTGAGGGCTACCTGTACTGTAGATGAAGTATGTGAATTATTGCATCGAAATCTTAGATTCTGCAAAAGCCAGCATAACTTTTCTTTAGAGTTGTGATATTTAAAAGCATGAGAGGTAATAATGGTTGAAAAAAATAACAACTGTAGTGAGACTTGAAGAATTCTTAAATTAAAGATGGGTTTGTTTAAAATTAAAGCCCAGTATTAATTTCTGAGGATAATGGGTGGTTTAGAAATTAGATAGATAGATAGATAGATAGATAGATCTCACTGGTCTCGTTCAGTGACCATTTGAAGTTACAATGTTGCTGAAGAAGGAGATTTACAAGCAGTCTTTAAAGTTGTGGCCATAGCAGCATCTCCACAGTCATGTGATTGTGCATTGGGGACACATTTATGATGGTCGCATTGTCCCATAGTCACATGATTGCTCTTTGTGATCTTTCAGTAGGCTTTCAATGAGCAAAATTCAGGGGTAAGCTGGCAAAAAGTTATGAGTTTGCAGTTGGATTTTTAACGATTGTGGGTGATTTGCTTAATGACCATAACATATGTTGGGATGTTCATGTAATGTTTCACTTTACAATCATATTGCTTAACGACAGTTGCCAATCCCAAATTTTGATTGGTGAGTGAGGGCTACCTGTAAATTATTTCCAGCTGTACAAATGTCTTTTTTAATAGAAATATTTAATATGGCTTTTTCAGACTTTGTGTCTTACCTAAAAATGACATGATTTGATATTTCTTTTGTAATATTTTCAATGTTTTGTTGTTAT
The DNA here is from genome assembly GCA_017656035.1 of Myanophis thanlyinensis. NCBI lineage: Eukaryota > Metazoa > Chordata > Lepidosauria > Squamata > Homalopsidae > Myanophis > Myanophis thanlyinensis. The sequence continues at coordinate 16,947 of JAEANM010002644.1, read as the reverse complement.
TCACTGTGTAACAAAGGCAAAGACCGCGTACAAGAGAATAAAATCTCAGCAAGAAATCATGGGATCGTGTTATTTTGCAGTTGCAAGACTGTAAAGACTTGGAAATAGAAAGTGGAAATTCATTTCATCTAATTCAAAGGTTTTTAACATCTACTTCAACAAATGGTGTGTTAGAGCCACCGAGTATCAGAATTTATATATTCTAATGAGAATGTAAAAATAGTGTTTGATTATCAGATAGTTGGTTTCTAGAGTATGAGGATTATGCTGTGTTAATTTCAACTGGACAATTTATTTATTCCAAGTTGGTTATATACTCTACATTTACATGTTACAATTTGGATGATATCTCATTTTTTGAGCAAATAGCATGTTTCCAGTTCAGCACATATTGGTCGAATGTGAGAAACTTGTTCTTTCTGAATTAAATATATCCTGCATTCCTATTTTTCTTGGGTTCACACACGATTCCAAATCATGATTTAGTTAAGGTTTATTGTGTTGAATAAGTCTAGCTATTGTGATTTGTAAGGCAGGATTGTGAAGCTACCCTGCTGATTATATTGCTATCTATGCTGCTGAGCTTCAGGATGGATGACTGCTGAATTTGTTCTTCCTTGTTCTTGAGTTATCAAACTGTCACTTTTTTCCTTTCTTTGATGTCATCTATGACTACAACTTGTGGGTTACAAGTATCTCAGAATCCCAAGGCTAAAATTAATTTGCAGACTACACTTGATTTCTGAGAGCTTGGGAAGCTTTGTGAAAATAACTAGTATCAAGTACATGAATCTGCAGATAGCTTGAGTACGTGTCTTTCACAAAAGACAAGGTCAGATATCTTTCCTTCATTTAACTAAAAGTTATCATTGAAACTTCTAATGGAACCTGCCTTTCTTAGCAAGGCTCAGATTAGATACTCAAAAGCTATTAGGTATTATATTTACCACTTCACGTATATTAACTTTAATATAAAGGAAATGGATTTACTCTTCCATGCTCAAATGTTTAAAAAAGTAGTTACTGTCTTAATATGCCATCCAAAATATCTTCATTGATATTCTGGTACTCTATCTGAACACACATGTTCCTCTTACCCTTTTGGCTTCTTGTTTTAAGGAGTCTTGGGGAGATAAAGAAGTTAGCAATGCACTCCACTTGTACTTTAGAATTTTTAGCTGAAATGGAGAAGAACTGAAACAAAGTAAATAGCAGGTAATGACTAAATACTTCATGCATTGCTTTGGGTTTCTGTTGTGATAAAATAGCTATAGATTGCTTTCTAATGGAATTCTCCTTTAACAAGGTCATCATTTAAAAAAAATAATTCCTTGCTTCTATTAAGCCAGTTCCTGTTTTTGAAAATCTAACTAATGGAAAACTGGTGAGATTTACTAGTTAAGAGTCTTTACAACAGTAAACAGTTACAATTCTATATATAATTATTAATACAGAAGTGGTGTGTACATACACACGCAAACACATATATATCATATAATCAGGCTTATATGTTGTTTTAATAATTTATATATTTTTGTGTTTTGTTCCTTTTTTCCCCTTTTCTGTTATTAGTTTAAAGCGGCCAAATGTTTTAGTCTTAGAGCATTTCAGATCCCAACAATCCATTGAAATTGGCTATATATTCCATAGATAGACCAACATTTTGAAGGCAGGTTTTTAAAGTATAGATCCACTAAAGCACACCCTCCGCTCTCTATAAAATATTTTTCAAAGCCATGCAACGTTTCTAATTTGTAGAAATAAATATATTCATAAATGCAAATGATTACAGTCTCTCTCACTCATTGGTAAAAAAAGATCAGATTGTACTGCCAATCTATATTTGACTGAATGTCATCTTAGTCTATTTCTGTATTTCCAGCTCTAACTGCTTAAGCATATAAAATCATAGACAAATAATGAATGCTACTATAAGAATGATTTGAATTACTATTTATTTAATTCCAACGAATTGAGGTTAACTGTTAATAATAAATTAGAAGAAAAGGACAATTAATCATGTTAAAGCTCATGGGCAAACACTAAGACTGTGTGTGGCCAAGTTTCCTGTCAAATTGAGCAACTTCTTCCATTTTTGTGCTTTCCAGCTACATAGAAATGCATCATGCTTAGCAATCTAGGGAAAAAGAAGTCCCTTAATTCTGAGGTGATTTCATGCTATTTGAATGTGAGATCTGTTTTTAAAAGAGAATGCATTCATAGCTGAGACGTTTGTTTGTTTGTCTCCTGCCTTTATTATTTATCCAAGCAAGTCAAGGCAGCGAACATGTCTTACATATTTTCCTTCTCCTATTTTTCCCACAGCAACAACCCTCTAAGGTGGGTTGAGAGAGAGCGACTTTAGCCAGTCACTCTCTCACATAGTCAGATCACTCAGCTGGCTTTCATGCTAAAGTGGGACTTGAACTCACAGTCTCCTGCGTCTAGCCTGGTGCCTTAATCACTAGACCAAGCTGGCCCGATCTCTGCACATTCATCTATTGTTATCAGTAATATTAAAAGGCTAGCCTACAATTGAGAAATTGGGAAATTAAGTTCTTCTCATCATTCTAGTTGTTAATCTCCAAATTGAGGTTTCAGGTTTGAAGCACAAATAATTGCTGCTAGGTGATTGTCCCTGAACCAAGGCTGTTTTATATTATTGTGGCCTGCCAGCAGCCAGCAGAGCTGTTGGCAGATTCAGACAGTGAGGAACAACATGAACCTGTCCTGGAGTCTGGGGAAGGCTCTGATGAGTGCTCAGAGACAGAGCTGGGGCCAGGGATGCCTGTCAGTCATCAGCTGCCTTCCAAGTCGGATAGCAATGAAGCAGAACAGTTGGAGACTGTTCCTGATGTGCGCATGCGCAGAGCTGCCAGGAGAAGGAAAGCAGCTCAGGAATCAGAGCCAACTCAGAAGGAAGAGCACAGGTGGACGGTGATTGGCACCTCCCAGAGGGATTAAAAAGAGCGAAGGGAAGGGGAGTTTTGCAGAGAACAATTAGTTCATATTGGTTCGGGAAGCTCTGTTTCTGCCTTCATGACTGCCAAGTGTATTTGTGAGTTATCCTCTTGTTCCAAGCCTGATAAAAGACTGTTAACAGCCTGGTTTTGTTTATAAACAAAGAATTCCTCTGTAGTTTAATAAAGAGGTTTTAGAGGAAAGCGAAGTCTGCTTCTTTGTCTTGGGAGGCCTAGGACAGAATATTCTGTTTATGTCATCATTCATAATCACATCTGCTGAGGATATGTAACATAGACCAGCAACTTACTAGGCTTGAATTGAAGACAATGGTTATGCCCATTTTCCTTACCAAAAAAAGGAGGAGAGGATGGCTTTTATTAACTGATTTGATTACTACATACACTCTCCTGCTTGGAATTAGTCTCATTTGGAACCTTCTTCAGTTGGTGATGGAAAGGAGAAATACAATTAGATAGTGAGAGGGTATTTCTGGCCAAGTACGGTTAGAGCACCAATGTGGAACAGAATCCAACTGGATTAACACGATGGAGAGCCGAAATCTGGAACCAAGCAAATGCAGTGCCAAAGTGTTGGCAGCGTTTTGAAGTGTCTCCAGATGAGGCGGCTATACTTACCCTTTGTTGTTTCTTGGATAATCTTGTGGCAGCAGCTCATGGCTAAGAAAAAGGCTAACTTTTAACATCCCTTCATCTGACCAACTCCTAATTAAATCATACAGGAGCCTCGGCGCAGTGGTTAGAGTGCAGTACAGCAGTACTTCTGCTGTCTGCCACTTCAAATCCCACCAGGCTCAAGGTTGATTCGGCCTTCCATCCTTCTGAGGTAAAATGAGGACCCAGATTGTTGGGGGCAATAGGCTGACTCTGTAAACCCACTTATAGAAGGCTGGAAAGCACTGTAAAGCGGTATACAAATCTAAGTGCTATTGCTATTGCTATACTTTAAAGGAAGACAAAACTATATGGTAGTGGAAACTTGTAGTGTGAACAATTGAAACCTAATCCAGAGTAAATGGATATTGGATTTGGGAACTAAAGAAATACTGTACTCTGCATGAAATAATGCTCTTGCAGAGGAGATGATCACATATCTTTCTTCTCTACAGATCTGTTACTATAGGGATAAGCATACCTAACAATTGTGGCCACTTATGTCCAGCTTCATCTGGGCAGCTAGGCTTAGATTTTTCTTGGATGAAGGTAGCCTGGCTTCAGTTATCTTATGTCCTGATAAATTCGCTATTGAATTACTGCAGTGCCTTCTATATTCAAGATGTTCCAGAAACAGCAACAAAATAGGGAAACTAATTTGATTCATCTAGCAACCATAAAGTACTGTATTTGCTGCTTGTGAATTCTTATGTCCAATTCAGAATGTTGATATTAATGAACAGACATTTGAATAACCTAATCCCAACATGGATTTATGATGATCCAGTCAGGTCAGTCTAACTTGATTTCCTTTTGTAACTGAGTTATTAGCCTCTTGATCAGGGAAATGCTGTGGACAATGTCTCACACAATATTCTTATTAACAAAATGGTCAAATACGGATTTGACTGCTTAACCATTAGACGGGTCCACAGTTAGCTCAAATATACTTAATTGGTAGTTATAAACGGTATTAAATCTACTTCGAAAAACATCCCAAATGAAAGTGAATCCCACAGGGATCTGTCCAGAACCCAGCAGTGCTGTTCAATATATTTATAAATAATATAGATGAAGGAATTCTGATCAAATTTGCAGATGATCAAAGCTAAGTGTGGTGGCAGAAAGGGAAAAAAATAATAAAGATCTGAAAAAGCTTGAACCGTGGCTGAAAACAAATAAAATGAAATTTAACACAGAAATGTGAAATATCATAAACCTAGTCAAGAAAAATGAAATAAACAAGTACAGGATGGGGGAAATCTGCCTTAAAAGCAGTACATGCAAGAAGAACTTGGGTGTACTAGTGGATCACAACAAGTCTATCCCAATAGGGTAATGCAGCTCTTGAGGAGCATCAACAGCAAGTCCAGAGAAGGACTGTTAAGATGGTGAAAGAATTGAAAAATCCTATAAGGAACAATCACAACACCTAGATATGTTTAGTTTACAGAAGAGATGGTTGAGAGGGGAAACGATAGCTATCTTCAAATAAAGGGAGTCCTCGACTTACAACTGTTCATTTAGTGACCATTTAGTGAAATCAGCACCAAAAATGTGACATATGACCATAATTCACAATTACCACCATTGCAGCATCCCCATGGTCACGTGATTAAAATTCAGATGGTTGTATTTATGGTGGTTGCTATGTCTGGGTATCAGATCACCTTTTGCGACCAGACAAAGTCAGTGGGAGAGCCAGATCCACTTAACAACTGTGTCCGAACTTAGTTAGAACACATTAACTTGTATTAACTTAATAACTGTGGCAAGAAAGATCATAAAATGGGACAAAACTCACTTAACAAATGTCTCGCTTAGCAACAGAAATGTTGCACTCAGTTGTGGTTGTAAGTCGAGGACTACCTGTATCTGAAAGGCTATTAATCTTGTAGGGAATTTGGACTTATTCTCATTTGCTCCAGGTAGAAAAAATACAATTGTTATCATGTAACTTCAAGGAGATAAGACAAGACAGATAAGACTTTAAGAAGAACTTCTTGGCAATAAGAGCTGGCAATAAGAACAGTGAAATAGATTACCTAATGAAGTGTTTTTTTTCACTTCACTAGAGGTTTCAGACAAGCTGGAGAGTCATCTAGCTTGGGATGGTGTAATGAATCCCTCAATGTATTCGGAGTGGGACTTGACAATTTTTAGGTCCAGTCCAACCGTTATGATTTTATGATTCTATACTTGAGAGAGTATCTTAATAGTGATCAACAGATTTTTGAAGAGCAATCAAGGATGCCCTGCTGATTATGGTCTCAGCTATGGGAATGACCAGTGTAATGCCATGAGATTGTCTGTCTGTCTGTCTGTCCGTCCGTCCGTCCATCCATCTATCCATATTTGATAGTGTGGTTCTTGCTGTGACTGCCTGATTATGGCATTCCCTCCCGAGGGAAGTTTGCTTAGTCCGTAGACTGTGGTTAGGCAACTATTTAAAAACGTGCCTGCTCATGCAGACTCTTGGGAGGTAATGTTGCTTGGGGAATTAAGAATCTTTGCTGCTTGTTTCTACAAATGGTTATACCGTGACTTAACATACTTTCTCATTCTGTCCTTTGTACTGCTCTAGTTTCTTCAAAAGGATGGAGTTAATCAAAATGCTTAAGGTGCTTTGGGCCTTTTCTCATGCTTAAAATAAAGGCTGAAGATCCAATTTCATTTCTTCAGAAAATTGCTGAAGTTTGTCGTGTATCCCAATAGTTTGAACCAGAAGGAATTAACCAGCAGGAGGCAGTAAAAGAACATTAATATAGCTTGCTTCATAATGTGTCTTGGTAGTGTTTCCCCAAATGTGCTGTTTTGATTGTTCCATATATTTTCCCTAATGGCATGACTTTACAAGGTTCTTGGGGTATTTTGCGAGTTAGTAGTAGTATCTACTTTCTGCTGGCAGTTGAGTTGCCAATAGAATTTACCATAGTCTGTTCTTCAAATTGGTGCTATGGTAACAGTGTCTTTGTTCAGCAAGATTTATTTGGGGGGGGGGGGGCTTACTTGCAGGTGTGCTATAGACTTCAAGAAATTTCCCAAAAGGAGAACAGTTTTTCAGTAAAGTAAAATGAGAAGTCTACACAATGCAAGTGGCATATCAGATTCTTTTCTTTGGTACAGAAGTAGCCTGAGTGCTATATAGATCACTATAATTTTCCTGACTGTGGACCTTTTTCCATTCTGCTTTTGTAAATCAGTATCTTAATTGACAGTCCCATCATCTTCCTGGTTCATTTGGTGTTTGGGCCTCTTGTCAAAACATTGCATTTTGGGTTATGTTACTTGTGGAGTCCTTAAAAAAAGTCAGGTGCTCGTGTGATTAAAAATAAACTGCAGCTAATAAAAAACTCAGAAGTTTCTTAGGGAGCTTGAGAGAATTAAATCAACTATTAAAAGAAATACATTCCTAAGGATTCTCTGGGTGTTGTGCTTTAACAACATTCCTCATGTCTTTCCCAGTCCAGAGTTCAAGGTTTAATTTTGTGGGAGTACTGTAAGTATAACAAATGGATATATCCCAGCTTTTAATTAACAACTTGCATAATGACCCTGGTGGCCATCTAAGGAAGAAGAGGTCATTGGAGAAGAGGTTTTTCAGAAACACTCTTCACTCTGATCAAGAAACTAACAGAAGAACAATAGATTGTTCTGCCAGTATACTTAACTAGGATATTTTTGTTATTTGACCAAAGAACCAGCAGCTTATGTTTCTACTGCATGTAATCCTCAGCAGGATGGGAGATTTTCTCTTGTGTAACCAGCAGGAGTCATCTTTTTGCAGATTGTGTTTGTGGGCTTATTTTAGAAGGCTGATAGATGTTTTGTGTGGATGGGAAACAGACAAGCAGATTCCATAGCTTTATTCTGTTCCAGGAGATCCTTCAGTCAAGTTCTTGAAAGAAAGTAGCAAGGCCACAGTAATAGTTCCACAGGGTAGCTTGTTTTGGCTCTGGCTGAGCCAGTCATATCCATTCCCATTGGCAACAATATGAAAATGAAGGGGAGCGACAGTAATATAACAGCTGACTGGTTCCTGTTCAAAAACTAGTTAGAAGCATTGATTGATAGGCAATTATAATTATATTTAATTTTTTAAACTTTCTAGCTTATTTCTTTTCATGTTGATCACTGGAATAAAGAATTTCAAAATTCAATCCAGCTTAAAATCCAGCTACCTCCTGATTTGGAGAAGTATGTTGGGTGATACTGTACATAGTATCGGCATATGCCTTGAGAGATGCCGATGGAAAAATTGGAGTGTAGATAAGCATTTGACCCTTTCATTTAAAAAAAAGGTTATGTTAAAGGATTTAAACTACTTTTAAAATAGTCAGCAAATCCTCAGAGCATTGTTGGCACTTCTTAAACACCTGTTCTTGAGTAGATACCATTGCTGGATCTGAAGTTTTAGATTCTAGATCTTTTTGAAGGTCTAGAATTGAAATACCTCTCAGTAACCTGTTTTTATAAGAAACTAAAGGAAGACAATGGAGTCAAATCTACTATTTGACTAATTATTTATGAGACATTGGAATATCAAAGTCAGATGCTCCATTCTTATAAAACAGTGGATATTTTATATGTACTCTGATTTCTTTTGGAGCGTCTTATCATATGATAAAAACATTATTAAAATACAATTTAGCAGCAGATCTTGATATGATGTCATATGATCACCAATTCATCTAGTTCTTTAATACCTCTGAAAACATTCATGTTCAATTAATATCATGATCGAATATATCCTGACATCTTTTATCCTTCAATTATGAAACAAAGTATACTCAGAACCAGAAATGCATTCCTCAAGGGATAGAATTGTATTCTGTTGGCTTGTTCTTTTACTTTTCTTCCTCTCTCCTATGTAGATGTTTGGAATTATGCCAAATTATGTTGGATTTTTTAAAAAGTGTAGTCCCTGTCAAATTTCACCCTTTAAGGATTCTCTTGTCCACATTTTTTCTGCCTTCATATTCAGACTGTTGATCTATTATAAGCTAATTCCATCACTCTAAATCAGGGGTGTCAAACTGGCGGCCCGCGGTCCAGATGCGTCAAACAATTCCTAAAGTATCCACCGCAATATTTTTGAGCCAAATTCAATTTTTGTAAAACAATTACATTTTAAAATATGCTTCAATTTTTAAAAACAAAAAATAGGAATATTTGAGGAGGGTATTAAAAATCATAGTTGTTTCTTAGCCTCACTATTATTTAATTAATTCCTTAGTGCAAGAACTGTTAATCTTACTGCTATTTTGATTATGATTATTCTGGGTAATTCTGTCTTGTAAAAAGACAAAATTCTTTGGAGTCCTAGGTGCCATCACAATTGCCACTGAAGAACAATTTGTAAAGTGGAAAATGTGGAAGATAAATTGGGTATTCAGAGCATAACCTTTGTCTGATTCTATTGACTTTATGTCTTGTGGTCTTAAGCATGTTACACAAAAATTAAATGCAATATTCCCCTTCAGAAAAAGCTGTAAGTCCTGTTATATAGGCTCTAAAAATAAACAGAATTTAGTCATGCAAACAGAGCATATTCTCTATTAGTTGTGCTCTGAAAAGTAGGATATTTATATCCCCTTCAAGGTTCTTGTCACTCATGCATACCAACACCATTTGACTGATATGGTATTTATTAGAGTCCTGAATTTACCATTTTAACTGCTCAGTTCTAGATTTCCACTTCCCATGGTTTCCACATTGGATTTTAAAATGCTATAAAAGTTGTTATTTGATTAATACAATTCATCTTAATTCCCATCCTCCCCAATAATACTGAATGAGGGCTCCAATAAAGTACAATCAGATGCAAAACAAAGATAATTAAAGACCTAATTGAGAAATATAATTAAAACAAATTCTACCATACTGGTTCTATAATGAACTAGTAATAAGTTTGGATGAATTTAACATTTTACAATTTAAAATGTTAACTCTCTATCTCTCTGTCTCTCCCCCCCCCTTTAGAGTTCACACGTTTGCCTCTCCAAGCAAGTAAACTATTGTGAAGTAGCAAAAAAATCAGATGCACTAGAGAATAATTGTGATTGTTTTGGGAGTTCAAGAAAAACGGAGAGGTGCAAGTTCTAATTCTATTTTTTCTTTAGCACTGTACCACTAAGCCTTTATAGCTTGCTCAGAGATTAACTTCTATGTGCTTCCGCACCAAGAAATAAAGAATTTCTGAGGTGCTCCTTTCAGGGTTTAATCTTAACTTGCTGAATAAAAGAGCAGTTAACAAGAAGGATTAGGTAACCCGAGCAAATGGAATGTTAAAGGTAAAATCTCACCTGCAGAAAACATAAAACTGTACAGGCTTTACACACTTACAATGACTTATTTTGGAGAGTTGAACTCTGTTAATAAGCCAAAAGGTGAAATCAGAGCGCAGTAATCCATTGTTTTTAATTTCTGGGAATCTTTCCCTTACGCTCCAAAGGAACTGTACAGTGGTGCTTCCTAACCAGGGTGAAAGTAGTTTCACAAAAGCAAGTATGACTTCTAGTATAAAGGAGCTTCTTAAGGTCATATTTCTTGTAAAGCATGAGTACAATAAATTGTGTTGTACTTAGCTGGGAAAATGCAGGTGCCTTCCTAACTTGGCTTGAGTTTTATGCCTTGTACATACAGATGCTGCTGTATATGATAACTTGAGCTTTTCTCCTGAAACATTGCTTATCAGACTTTTTTATGATAAGTCTTCTCGTTAGCTATACATTTGGCTAATTTGGCTGGCGGTGGAAAATTAGAAAGTATTTTAATTCATTTTCATACATTTCCATTGCTCTAGGTAGCAAGTACATCTAATACTGTTTTTTCAGCTTTAATATTTGACACATGTATCCTTGATGGATCTTTAAACTATTTTTTGGATTTCTTGAGTAACTTGAAAGGGTTTTTTCATTTTAAATCCAAACACGCTGTATAATTTTGATGCAAAAATCACTGGTAGCAGGGATTTTAATGCAGCTTCCTGTTAACATTCTAGAGAAAATTGGCTATATGATAAAATACTTTTATTTGCTTCTGCTACAAGAGAAGTGTGCCATCTTTGTACCATCATGCAAGGACATGCTGTCCTCTCAGCAAAGGAATGTGAAGAATTATTTGCATCTATTCAAATTTGTTTATCAGGTTTATATCTTAGCTTTTATACAAGAGTTCAAGACAACATAGGTAATGCTCCATCCTCTTATTCCCCCCCCCCCCACACACACACACGTGAGAAGGATTGAGCTGAGTAACTAATTTGCAGTCATCCAATGAGCTTCCGAGGCTGAAGTTGACCTGGAATTTGCATCTTCCTGCTCCTGGTCCAGCACCAGTCTTCACTCTCTTGTACATGATATTATAACATTGGATTAAGAGAATGTAACTTTGGCAGTGTTCCTGAACCCTTGGGTAGATTTGAATACTGTATTGACTGTCTTAATCCCTGTGGAACCTGGTAGACACAATGGCTTCCTATAGGATTGGTCTCAAAAGATAATACTGACAATTCTCACGTAAAGTGCTTGAAGATTCCACCTTGTACTCTATATTTTCATGGAGAAGTTATTTGAATATTTGAGCTGTTATGTCAACAGTATGCAAATATCTTTCCTGAGTATAGTGATAAACACTAATGTCAGAGCAAGCAACTAGGAGCGTATTCTAGATAAAGCAGAGATTCTGAGAGTAGGAAAATAAATTTTGGGACAGATAATTACAGCTGATCCTAGAAAGACATGCTTTCTTCTTAAGGGGCCAAGTAATCTAGAGTGCACAGCATAAAGTTGTAAACACTTGGAAGACTTGAATCACAAGAACTGTTACTATTCAACATTTACTTTACTGACTACAGTGAACAACAATAGCACATGGATGGCCACTCCTATCTGAAATACTTGCCTTCATTTCTTTGTCCTGCAATTAAATTAAAATTTTATTAGGATCATTGTATAAAATGTGATGCTATCTTTGTGCTTTTTAGGGTTTTTTTTGTTGCACACCTCCTTGGGAAGATTTGTTCCAAAAGGTGACATAAGTGTTTTAAATGCCTAGGAAAGACGAACTGTTTTATATTGGATGGACAGCCACAAAAAAGATGCTCTATCTCAGGGGTGCCAAACTCAATTTCATTGAGGGCCATATCAGGGTTGTGTTTGACCTTGGGGGGGATGGGCGTGGCCAGGGTGGGCATGGCCGACTCACCGTCAGCCATTTTGGAGGCACCTGTGGTGGCACGAGCGCTCTGCCAGAGAAAACTAGTTCCCGAGCTCCGTTTTCAGGTGCGATGGCCTCCTGCAATCCTCTGCCAGCGAAAATGGAGTGGCTCTCCCAAGCTCCATTTTTGCTGCCAGAGGCACCACGGGCCAATCTCTTGTTGTTTCCAGGGAGGCCCCATGGGCCAGATCTAAGCACCCCGTGGGCCGGATCCAGCCCTGGGCCTTGAGTTTGACACTCCTGCTCTAACTCCATTCTAGATCCACACAACTGTATTAATTTATTGCTTTCAGTTTGCTCACCTGAAGAATCCATTTGAAGTGTAATATCTGGATAAAGATATGTTGTTTCAACAGTGCTAAGCCCTCAGGTGTCATAGCTGAATGATTTCTAAACCTTGACAACTTTAAAAAGTGTGGGCTTCAACTCCCTGGATTCTCCAGCCAGCGTTCTAGAAGTTGAAGTCCATTGTTCTTAAAGTGACTGAGTCAAGTGAATGGAGAGTGATGGATCTTGTTTCTTTCAGACAAATCTTCCGATCTTCAAATTGAAGGAGTCTTGCGTCAGGAGACGATACAGTGATTTTGAATGGCTTCGAAGTGAGCTAGAAAGAGAAAGTAAGGTGAGGCAACAAAGTTTTCTTGATGCTTGATGATAATTTAGCAGTGCAAAAGTTTACACTGTGAGTTTCCATGCTTTGATGGCAGGGAGGATTGCCAACTTATTCTGGTGTTTTGTTATAATTGGAGCACGTACACTATAAGCCATCTTGCCTCCTAACAGCTGTGTTTAAGCCTGGAACATTATGTATTTTCACCCCAAATCATCTTGGTGCCACATTCCTAAGGAAGGGAATGAATCTGAATTTTTTCTATAGCGCTTAGAGAATTTTCAGAGCTCTTTGTGCAGCAGCGATAATGATGGTGGTAATGGTAATGTTGACGATGCTTTAATTTTTAGCGTAACAGAGTTAGAATTGAAAATGCCAACTGTTTTTTAGGTGGTTGTACCTCCTTTACCCGGAAAAGCCTTTCTTCGCCAATTGCCTTTCAGAGGAGATGATGGGATATTTGATGATTCCTTTATAGAAGAGAGGAAGCAGGGGCTTGAACAATTCATAAATAAGTAAGTGGGATATTCTATTTCTTGTGTTGCACAGAAACTTCAGTAATGAACAATATGCTGGTACACCGGACTGAGTTCCTAGCAATGGTGTTAACATCCCGGTAGATTATATGTTACACCTACTGACATCTAACAGTGACCTGTTAAGTCTTTTCAAGACCAGTGAAGCTTGTGCTAATATAAAGAAAAGCTCAGTTTACATTATTAAAGACTTCTGAACCACTTTCCAGGTTGAACTGCAAAGCAGTTTCAATATCCAAGCTGAACAGTAAGCAGCCACTTAATATGCTTGCTGCAAAAATTGAAGAATTTGTAGTGACCTGGGTTTTGTTTCTTAATGTATGCAAATTGCTTAGATTGCTGCATGTAAAGATAGCATCGTACAAATAAGGCAGGGGGAGATAAGTGTGCTCATCATCGAACAAACAATTTGGTTATAATTTCTGACTGCAAGTATGATCCCCAGTACAGATTTGTATGCTTGAATCTAGAGGATATTAAAGATACATGTGTGCTAATTTGGCCTTCAGAAAAGATCCCTATAAACCTTCTAACTTGGAAATGAGATAGTTTGCGCTGTGTATTTATCAAGAACTTCCTTTTCTTACTGCCTGTAATTAAACAGCAACATTTTTGCTTTTGCACTTCATTGCTGAAGGAAATCATTCTTGCTGCAGCCAAATTCTCTTTGATAAACTTAGTCAATAATATTGGTTAAATAAGCCATGGCTGACCCATAGTACCTCACCCTATTTGATGTTGCCATCTCAGAAATTTATTCTTAGTGCCTTATGTGAATTCAAAAGAGGCAAACGTCCGTTAGATATAAGAGCTTAAAAGCTGCCAAGGGAATGTAGTGCAGTTTTGCAGAATTATGAACAAGGCATTGCATCAAAACCAGTATTTTTAAATACACTAAAATTTGGGGAGGGGGTTAAATTGACTTTTGCTGGACTTACATCTGTTTTCTGTTTATCCCATCACAAATAGTGGGTCTGTTCACTGGTACTTTGCAGGAAATTTCATCTCCTTACTTGAGATAGGAGGTGATATGGTAGCTCAGTCATTAAGACATTGGGCTTGTCAGCTGGAAAGCCAGCAGCCCAGGTTCAAGACCTGAGAGCCACATGACGGGGTGAGTTCCCGTACTTGCTCCAGCTCCTACCAACCTAACAGTTTGAAAGCATGCAAATACAAGTAGATGAATAGATGCAGATGGGAAGGTAACAGCACACCGTGATATCATGCTGGCCACATCTTCAGAGAGCATTGACTAAATGGCCTTGAAACGAAGATGAGCACGTCCCTCCTGTAGTCGGTAACAGCTAGTAAAGTAAAATTTGCAGGGACTCTTTTACCTAATTAAGATAGAGAACTGGAATGCAGAATTTAGAAGCCAATTGCTGACAACATAAACATAGGTTGGGATTCTTATTACAAGGTGCATGGACACCCTTGAAGACTAACCTTTTAATTTTTTAATTTTCAGGGTTGCAGGCCATCCTTTGGCTCAGAATGAACGTTGTCTTCATATGTTCTTGCAAGATGAAATAATAGATAAAACCTACACACCATCGAAAATAAGACATGCTTGAATGCTGCACAACACTTTAACCGGCGTAAATGTTAGTGATTAACTTACATGGTCCAAGATTTGTAGTTAAGGATTTAGCATGCTCCAGACCAATTGGCACAAGAAATCTTTGGTATATTAATGGCACTGCTTGGTCTTTGCATTCATTTTATGGCATTGAAGAAGTTTAGGTAAATCTGCTGTCAGATGTTTGATTAAATGGCTTTTAAAAATCTAAATACTTTGAACCTCTTTTCTTTCTTTGCAGTGACCTTGTGGGGATTACTGACTTGGCCTTACTTGAACTTGCACTGTTCTGGTGTTGCACGTTCACTTTTATTTGATTAAAACACTAGAATATTTCTGTAAAATAAGTAGTATTGCACCTACATTTTGGTGACTAACATTGTTTCATTACCCCCTTGTGTAAAATAAGCACTTCTGAGGTTGTATCCTTAAGTGGTAAAACAAATACCTTTGTACTGAGAAGCAATGAGGAAACTATCTTTATATTGTGTAAAAAGAAATCAAGATTTGTATACTAAGATCATTTGTCTAAAGTTGTTTTGAAATAAAAAAGTGAAATGCATTTAGTATGCCTTTACTGCTGTGATGATGGGGAGGCAATTGTGTTATTACATTATTTCATTCAGTGGAAAAGAAGCTATAATCCCATGGGTATTCTGGCTTTGGTGCAAGTCTATAGTCAAATGGATCCTTAAGTTAATTTGAATAGAATGGGCTGTTCTTTATTGATATTCAGACTTTTGGAGTTCCCTGCTTACATTTCATTTGGTAAGGATTCTAAAGGCAGCATACTGTTGGTGAAACTGCCATTTATTACATTTTGAGTCTAGAGTGCAGTTTTACTTGTGTTTATTCAATAGAGCAACATTCACAGTAAGCTAAAGTTAATTAATTAGAACTTTGAGAAGCCCAATTGATGTCAGGATTTGAAACTCCAAACACTGTTTCCAGTAAAGACAGAGAGTCAGGTCCAGTAAAAGATGGAAACAGTATTTTTTTTTCAGTAGAATTGGAACCATCTATTGCTGATTTCAACACAGATGTTAATAAGTCACAAATGTGGCAAAATCAGGAATGCACAATTTCCAACAGTTGAAGACCAGGCTTTGCACAAAGTGTTAAGGGCCACATTCTATAGCTGCCAGAAGTGCTTAGGGGAGGGATTTCAGGAATGTTTTGGGGTAAAATTGGATCCTTAAACATCTGCAAAAAAGGGACATGTTTGGCCACTCAACAATGTAGGGAGGGAGGCTTTAGGGCCATAAATTGAATTCTGAAAAATGCTGCCAATTGATCTTTGGGATTTGCTGTCATACCTACCAAGCTCAGGCACTTTGAAAGTGTGAATATTTGGTTGTAGGACTTCAGGAACTACACTGAATTCTGAGAATAATTTCTTCTGCCAGCTGGGATTTAACTGAATATATACTAAATAGTCCTCTTTGTAGTACGGGTAGACTAAGAAATATTTTTTTAAAGTATTCACAATGTTGCACAGAGACCTACTTCCAGAAATATTGGCTTACTATTGAAGTGTCAGATTCTGGCCCTGAGTAGTTTTATTTTTTAAATGTTGGAATTTTTTGATTTTGGAGACACAATTATACTGGATCAGGTCCAGCGTTCATTTTACTTACTGCTTTACTTTTATCTAGCCTGACTCCGGCTTGCTTGCAAATTTCCCAGTTTTTAACTTTGCAAATTGGCGTACATGTAAAATCCAGTCTCAGTCCTGCTAACTGTGTTCACTTGCTTATCCAAGTGTAACAAATATGAATAATCAATTGGCCAATTTAATTTGTTTCTATGGCATTTAATCCATAAACTAAACTGAGGCCTGTACAGTTTATCAGGCTAAATAAACTATAGTTGGCTAGCGTAATTCAGTTGTCAGACAAATATTGCCTGCTTCTCCTTTTAAAAACAAAATCTTCCCCTCTATTTGCCTTGGAAGATGTTGAATTGGGATGTATTAAATCTGTTAGATTGTTCTGAGCATAGTAAGATAAATACAGTACTGAATGGCATACAGAACTTCAGTAGGCATACGCTAAAGATGATCATTGTTCTTGAGAAACCAAAGACCAGTTCTCATATTTTTGGGTTAATATAACAATATCAAGAAAATGCATTTAGCATCAATGGGAAGCAATTCTTAGTAGTTTCAGTTTAAATTTAATATATTTTTTAATTCTTTGTAAATACAATGGTTACAACCTTAACTTCACAAATCAGTTAATGCATTTTTGTACAAGAGAAGTGTATTCATTCTAAGATATTCAAGTGCTGATTTTCCTTCCTCGGTGCTATTTCCTAGAAAACAAAAACTTTGAAAAGTACAGTGGTTATTCCCCCCCCCTACATTTT
>JAEANM010002643.1:0-24047 GCA_017656035.1 Myanophis thanlyinensis | reverse complement strand
TTTCTACAATTGGTGCCATGTTACTATGCCATATTATCATGAGAGAAAACTAAAACAAATTGGAAGGAGGATCCACTGAGTGAGCAATCATGTGCCTTGGCTATTCCGAAGCAGTGCAAGAGACTTTTGTCCCAAATGTGCTTTTTCAAGAGGCAACTGGACTTTCTGGAAACCAAGAAAGTCCAGTTGCCTCTTGAAAAAAGCACCTTTGGGACAACCATGACCTGGATGACTGAAGAATCCCCATAGACAAGAGAGTCCTGTGCTTAGTGAACTTACAAAGTACAGTTTCCCACCCAGGATAAGCAATCATTAGATCCATTTGCACCACTTAAAGATACCAGTTGGTCCCTCTCACCACACAAGATATTCTTAGGTAACCATCCAGATTTAAGGAAAGATCACAGATTTCCTGCCTTTCCTGCCCTCAGAAAGGCAGTGAAAAATATCAGACAGAATACCAAGCTTGCATCCTGCATCTCAGCCATTTTTCTATAGCTATGCCAACCCTTCTGTAAATAGCTGTTCCAGCCATGTTGGAAGTATACTCCAAAAAGCTTAAAACAACCCTTTAACAACGTTTAAGAAAGTCAAACCCCCAGGAATAAAAGTATCACAAAAAAAAACCTTGTGGAAAAAACTCCAGAGCTCAGGTTGAAGACAGAAAGTCTGGGTGTACTGCCAAGAACCATTAAGGCTGTTACAATGTAGACAGTTTCTGAAAATACTTGAAGCAGCAGGGAAATTAAGATAAGGATTAGGTTAGAAACACAGGCATACCAGAATGTTTGTTTCCTGCATTCCTTGCAGGATTAGCCCTGTAAATAGGGAAAAGATTTCTTCCAACAACTGGTTCTCCAAACTGCTCAGAAAATTAACATCTGGTTCTAGAGAACCCATGCAAACTGATAGCAGCCCACCTCTGAAAGAGAGCCATAATCAGCTCAGCTCAGGATTTCACTAGCCTTTCTATGAATTATAAATACTTTTTTCTTTCTTAGAACAACATTTTAAAGCATATATAAAACAGAAAATAAAAACAACTGTAATAATTTAAAAAAATAGATGTGAACAATGGTACATTCTAAAATGTGAAGGGCTAGGCAAATTTGTGCTGAGATTGTTTCAGAAACAAAGCAGAAACAGATTTCATTCCATCAAGAAAAAAATTATATCTCTTTGTAACTATAATATAACACTCAGCATAAGCTTTTACAATTATATGCTGGTCCATAGTGCTTTATAGCACTCTTTGTATGGTTTACAGTGTCAGCATGTTGCCCCCCAACAATATGGTCCTCATTTTACTGACCTCAGAAAGATGGAAGGCTGAGTCAATCTTGAGTCGGTCAGAATTGAACTGTGGGTAGACTTTGCCTGCAATACTGCATTCTAACCACTGCACCAATGGGACTCTTATATATTGTATATCCCTATGCAGTCTTCATTAACTGTAAATGTATTTAGTAATGTTCTATGATGATAGTCTCCAAAGAGCTACCACGGATTGTAGCTGGTCACAAAGCTAAGAACGAAATGAAGTGAAATGAAATGAAATCGAATTCATTTATTCCTCAGGAACATTTTTGCTTTATATTGTTGGGAAACAATCATCAAACTCTACGGGAACATTGGGATAACAACTCCCACCCTCCCTTATGATTGGCCTTGCAGTTTGGATTGATGAGAGCTAATAGAAATAGAAATAGCACTTAAACTTATATACTGCTTTATAGTGCTTTACAGCCCTCTCTAAGTAGTTTACAGTATCAGCATATTGCCCCAATAGGTCTTCATTTTACCAACCTCAGAAAAATGGAAGGCTGAGTCAACCTTGAGCCTGGTGGGATTTGAACTGCCAAACTGCAAGCAGCCGACAGGCAACAGAAGTAGCCTGCAGTACTGCACTCTAACCACTGCGCCACTGTGGCTCTAAAGGTCCTCATCTTTTCAGTAAACTAATCTTAAGTCCAACATGCTAAAAGTGTGCATCAGGCGTAGAAACATATGGTTGATGTACTGTGTTTACCACCAAGTTGTAGACTCTTTTACATATGCAGGCTCAAGATACCTTTTTGATAATGAAGTGCTAGTAATAGGTGTTGGTGCTAATCTTAGATCAATGGAAGCAACTTCAAGCAGTTACTTCAAGTTTACTATGGAAATGAATTACATCAATAATTATCCCTAGATCATATATTAAAATCCTATGATCAAAACAAAGAGAAATACCAAATGCCAAATGCCTGACCTCGGTTCTTGGTTTACATAAGCTGAACTTCTACAGGTTGAACATCTGTTTCAATAGGCAGACTTGGTATTCTTTTTAACAGCATTTCACATAATTAAAAGGGCATATAAACAGAAATAACATCTGGATCACTCAAAACATGATTTTTCTATTCTGAAGAAACGGTCTTGTGAAGCCATTGACGTGGTAAGAAATAAAAGTTTTGCTTTGGTGTTTCCCCCCCTCCCCCACTTTTCCACAGTGGCCCCAACAAAGGGGTTCAATAATTGTATCCATCCTCCCCAGAGCAAAAGCAAAAAAAGCATCTGGAAACTCCTGGTCAAAGTGAAATGTCATGTTTCCCCCATTCTGTTAAACAGCTTAAGTAAATCCAGTCCTTCACATCTGGATTTAGTATTTATTTAGATCATAATGGAGCAAGGGGGGTTATAAATTTCATAAATAAATCTGGCATAGACATATGATATTTATGTAAAAGCTTGCAGGCATTCACATTTCTTACTTCCTATATTTTCAAAGTAGTTGTTGAAACATTTTCAGGTCTAAAATTAAGATACTGTACAGATCATATTCTTCTAATGAGAGACATACAAATGTCAGCAAAAGGTAATATATTCTCTTCATTAGGAATTCATAATGATGAATCCAACTCAATAACTTTTATTAAAAAGAAAATCTAACACCAAATTAAAGCTCTTTCAGCAACCACATGACCTAAACGATTTCCAAATAGGCAAGGAAGGGTTAGTATCTTAGTTGTGGAAGAGCTGCCTGCTGTCTGACGTTACTATTTTAAATTTCAAAACAATTGACAGTCTTTAAAATGAATAAACAGGACATTTTATTTTAGTAAACCTCACTTGTCTAGGAGCATCAGTTAACTCTGTTAACCCAATCAATCCCTACATAAGCCATACTTAGAAACTATTATCTTTGTTAGTAGATATCTCCCTAAGAAGGCCAATCTGCATGCCTTGTATAGGTAGTTTTGGACTTACAACAATGGGGTTATGGGCCAGCCCATGATTTTTGTGCTGTGCTCATTACCCTCTGTAGTGCCTTCTTGTCCGCAGTTGTTAAGTCAGCATATCATACCATGACACAGTATGTGAGGACGCTTTCTATTGTTGACCGGTAGAAGGAAGTAATCAGCTGGCATGCCACCTAGTTTTTCTGTAAGACTCTCAGGAAATGGAGTCTCTGTTGGGCCTTCCTGATCACTGGGATGTGTTACTTTTCCAGGTGAGGTTCTGGCTGAGGTCTGCTCCCCTCATTAATTTAAATGAGGATAAAATAATATCCTGGCTCCACAATATCTCCTGGCTGTTTGTGGAGGAACAGAAGAACTTGAAATTTATTGAAAGGACATCAGCTTCTTACCATTGCAGGACCTACAGTTAATAGAAGTCTCACAGGTTGTGGATCATGATAGGTAGCTATTTTGGACTGGTAGATACATTTCAAAACTGAGACTGTGTTGACTGGTTTATATATTCCTTTGAGAAAATTCCTCCTTGATTCAGGTTTGGATCTTTTACTATAAAGTTTCCACCCACACAAGGGGTGGGAACTAATGTCATAGTAATATTCATCAGTATTCAACTCGAGGGGATAATATGTGTATATGTTAACTTAACAAGGGCAGTGATTTATTTAACAAGTCTGGCACGAAAGGTTGTAAATGGGCCAAAGTCATATAACTGAGTGAGCGACAGAAACTTTGGGCTCAGCTGTGGTCATAAGTCGAGGACTAACTGTAACCTTTGGTCACTGTTCTTCCTCAAACTCTGGTTGATGCATCCATCCAGTTGATGCAAGCTACTATGGAAGAGGCCTGGATGGTAGATTTAAGATATGGTTTTCTTGCTTTGGAGTACAGATTCTATTAAACTGCAGGCATTGCACAGGAAGCAACCACCTAGTGATACAGTATGCGGAGGCTATATTTTCAGAAAATCAAATAGTGGAACTTGGCAATTAAATGTATTTTCAACAGCTGACTCAACAATGTTTTATTTTTCTTAGTCTATTTTAAGGTTAACTTTTTTTGCTGTGTCTTAAAAGATAAAAACACAGTCGAAGACTGTATTTGGCTATCTTTGTACAGTGTAACTGACCCCGTTCATTGGTCTCCCACAATAAACACCATCTTGTGTGCTAGCAGTGCATGATCACAGATGGCCCAATCCTTGATAGCCTGCCCCCTTACTCCACTTGCTGCAAAACTATCCTTTCCTATCATTTTTTTTCTTTTCAATCCAGGAAAAAATTAATGGTCTGGGTTGGTCAAATTAGGTTGGCCCCAGCCTATTTTTCCCACCCCACTCCTGCAACTTCGGGAAAATGGTTTAAAATACAAAGTGGGGGGGGGGGAATGGAATTCTTAATACAGCCTGGTTTTTGTTATTATTAAATATCTTGTCTGTGTTTAGACAAGGTGGCTAACCAGGAAAAGTTTCTCTAGTCCCAAGGAAGGTCAAACAAGATCAAATGTTTGCCTTTTAGAGCAAAACTCTTCCCTGAATAATAATCAAGATTAGGTTAATGTTTTTTTCCATTCAGTTTAGTACATTTGCTGATGAAAATTAGGGCAGTAGATCAGATTTAGAACACATATGCAACAAATATATCTATGCTTACTTATTTTTATGCACTGGTCCCCCTACCATTCCATTATTTCTGAATTCCCTCTCAAAATATCCATAATACATAAATAACGCTTGTGTTATAAGTGGACAGATAAATGGAAAATAGTTACATAAATATATAATTAGCCAATAGAAGAAAGAGAGAAAAGTACCAAAACATATCCACCAAGGCATCATCTTTTGGGCATTTTGCTTAACTATTATTTATTCTTCAGCACTGATTGCAACCAGTGATTGCCACGACTACCAAAAATGTTCCTTGCCTTTCGCAGAGAATATGTCTTTATCAGAATAAAGATGAACTGCTTGTGAAAGAAGTCTTGAAATAATGACAGCTTTTCCTCATTTCACACCTTCCGAGCTGTTGATACACAGCCAATTGTATTGCAGGGGCAATAAATAATTTGGAAGAAAGGACAAAATGAGTGGGAGGAGGATTAAAAAGCAGCTGTTGCCACTTTATTTATTTACAACTATTTGTAACAATGGCAAATTTTTATTCTTAATTTTAAGAAAAAAAATACTGCAGATTAGGAAACAAAACCATTGAATATACGTATGGGCAGGAAGAGACCTTGCAAAAAATTAACCTCTGTTCCATCTTTTTTATTTTATTAAGAGCAATTAAATTGCTTCCTAAATGGAGGAAACTGTTTTATTCCTGGTTAGAGGAAGATGACCTGGCTTGAGTGTCACTCCTGATTTGTGCAAAATGGATATTCAAGGAGAGTATCGGCAATTACATATAGAGTTTAGGGTTCCATTTCTATTTAGTTATTCTCTAGTACCTATGGATATAAAGAAGAGAGCATATATTTGAGGAATAATAGCTTGAGTTTTCAAAGTGGAAACTCAGATTGGGTTATTAACTTCTTTTTCTGACTGGAAAAATTAATAAGATTATACATTTAAAATCTCCCCACTTACTGGCTATTTAACAATAGTTTCACAGTATGTTCTCAGAAAGCCAGGGTTCCTTGAAAATGTATTAAGCCTTTCTCAAAAGGAAACACGCATTGTTGCCAAGTACTGTTTAAGACCATTTTTATTTTAACCAAAAAGCTTTGATTCAGCAGCATCCAAAGGAACTCATCACTTTCATCAGATCCAATTTCATGAACCATCTGGGTAGGATTGGAAGCCTGGTTTGTAAAGAGTGGACTCCCTATTTCTTTGCCAAACACCACACCACACCACATCTGGATCAGTATTAGGTTTAAACAAATGGCTAACCCTGTTGGTCTAGGCCTCTCCTAAAACTTGTCTCTCCTAAGCCTATTCCACATTAAGAAGAAAGATTAGTGGATTTCTTCCCCCTCCTGGTTTAATGCTTGCTGGGAGAAGAAAATAAGTCAGGATAGTCCATTACTTCTTTAATTTGTCCCGTGTTAAAGCAATAAGGGCCCAGTTTCATTCCTGTGACAGAATAAAGGATCAGTGCAAATTATGCCAGAATATTTTGGTTCAAAGTCTGGAGGGATTGTACTTTCAGGTAGCCACCTGGCTATGCCCTTCGTTTCTGTGTGTTTTATTCTGGATGGTAATAAATGTTTTCCTCCAAGAGCTGGCTGACAATTACTTAAAAAAAAAAGAATGAGAGAAAATAGAAGTTTTCTTATTTCAGTGGATGAACCACATAATTTTCCATTTCCCCTTAGAAGAAAAAGCTGGAAAATAAATCAGAAAGATAAATCCATTCATTTTAACAGCAGAGCAATAAAGATGGAAAACTAATTTGCTGAGCATACCAAAGCCTTTGTGGGAAGTTATATTATTGAACATTCCAGTGGACAATTGTTTTGTATGTTTACTGAACTCACTGTTCAGTTTCAATTACACAATAGCAATTCCAAACTTTGCTATAATTGAGCATGTTTTGTGTTGGAGCATCTGGAAATCCACTGTTACAAATATGGGAAGCCAGTTAGATCCATGTTCCAGGAATATATAAGAAACTTCCAGAATGAGAACATTAGAGTTTACTGGGAACCTGTTCACTGCCTCAGAAGTAAGGCATTAGACATAACTTTTTAGTATGTAGATTAGCAAAATAGGATGGTTCCAGCATGATGAGACGTGTGGCAAATAAATTTAATAAAGTAAAAAATAAAAATAAACAAATGCTGTGCTCTTGGCTACATTTCCTCAAGTGATATCTTTATAATGGAAGGTGAGGAAAAGCTTGGGGGACAAAAGAATGGGATGCTGTACAGAAAAACGAGAGGAAGGAGATGCCAATGGATTAACAGCCAAAGAAAGAAATTTAGGGGGGACTCAACCTAATTCAGGGGTGGGCAATTACGGCTCCTTCATAACTCGTGGACCAACTCCCAGAATTCCTGAGCCGTAATTGCCCACCCCTGATCTAATTAATCAGGTTGGTTAAACGTGGCTTTGGGCAGTTTCTACCTTCAGACTTGAAATATTTTGTTAATAAGCCTTACTGTACATTAATAGAATTAGCTCATCTAGTTGTGAGTCCTGTCTGGTTTCTCTAAGAGAGCCGACAATCCTCCAGAATTTCCCACTAATCTTGCTGGGTTTGGAATCTGGGAGTTGTAACCATAACACACATGGAAGGGAATACACCATTGATGTTATTCATTCACCTCATCCTTTTCCAATCAATTTCATCTTCCCAGTTACCTTGCATAGGGGATATCTCTTATGGAAAATGAATATCTTTTCTATGAGAATTGATCATGAAGATACAACTTGTTAGTCTAATTCCAGTTAGAAGCTTTCCCCATTTTTTTTTAACATTACCGTTTCTTCTTCTTTGAATGTTATCATAATTAAGAATAGTAAGGAAAAAGGATTTATTGGCACCAATGTCATGCCACAAAACACCATTATTTATTTCTGGTTATTATATATATATTTTCTTCTAAATGTCCAGCAAATACTGGAAATTTAAATTTCCAGCTTTAATTCCAAAACTTAAAAATTGTCCAAATTCTGTCATAATATATATGTCGCTCCAAGCAGTTGTTTTTTTTCTCAATCAAATATTGTGAAATCAGATTATTCTATTTTTTCCAGCTGTTTTGACAATTCAATTATTGTAGCTCCTAATTATTTATTGATAAATTATGGGGAAACCTTTGTCAGTTTATTTTATAATCTACGTATCTCATTAATAAAGCCCAACATTTGCAATATGTTTTGATTCTGATTGAGCTATACCACTATCACATGATCTTGACACATCTATTTATTCAACTACTATAATGTTCGTGAAGTTGGTCCCTCTGAAATCCAAAGTTGCATAAAATAATTACATAGTCATTTTGGAAGCACTTTGTCAACATTATGGTCATACCAATACTTTAGAGAATCAAACCCATTCTTTAAATTCCAACGTGCAATTTTTGCTACATAATCATATCTTGTTTTATAATCTGTCTGGGCAATTTTGACATATCTGCTTATTAGGTGATCAACAGTCTTTGTTTTTCTCTTTGCCTAATGTGCATTTACTGTTGTTTCCTGTTTCTTGAATTTTTGTCTTCATGGCATTTCTTGCTATAATTTGTTCTTGGTCTACAATTAGTAATCCTTCCATTTCCTTCTTGATGGCCCAGTCTGAAGCCATTGCCAAGTTTTGTTACTGCAGAACATGCTTTCTGTTTCACTGCACTATTATTGACTGTGCAGATTAATCTCTCCAATATTTTTTTTGCTGTCCAGTTTCGTATGCTGCTTTTGATTCAAACTGTGCTCCTTGCAAACATGTCTAAGCATCTCCCTACTTGCTTATGTATGTATTAAGACCATTTTCATCACTATCTGATATATTCCAGCAAACTACAACAAACCCATTTTCTTTGGCTGTTGCAAGTGCCTCTTTGGGGGTGTGGTACATGACGTGTTGCAATATATTTGGGAGTTTTGAAATCTAAAGTACATAGTTTATATTGTATCTAGCCAAAACTATCTGTTGTGTATAGTGTTCAAGGAGCCACCTACTGTATGCATTAATGGATTTAATTTTATTACTGCTATTCATACTAGGTTTTAAAATATTTCTAAATGGTTTTCTATATTTGGAGCTGGTTTTCCTTGTCAATTCAGCATGCAAAAGACTATTTATTCTGCTCAGTAGTCAATGCTTTCATTTTAGCACCATTCCATAACTTATTTTAATTCCATCTGAATATTAACTTTTTGGCATTTTTTTATTTCAGTGTTGTATGTATATCAAATCCAAATTCTATTTTGATGTCATTAAAAATTTGAATGTGTTTGCATTTCTCTATATGATTTTATACACAGTTTCAAATCATCCATGGAGAGCATTATATATTATCTCTGGGTCTACAATTTTTTCAAGATCTGCATATTTTTTTTATTTTGTGGGGTTTTTTTTAAACGATCAACTGGCTTTGTTTTGGTTTTTTGCACTTTCTTTCAGTTTCTTCCCCTCCTGACTTTAAATGTATTTTTTGCATCACTTTCCTCTTCAATTTGAAAACCAGGCTACATAAATCCTGTACTTAAATATTTGGATGTTGGATGGGCAGCTGAGTACATTATTTTTCTCTGGGTAAAATAGGTCCCCTATTGTGTTTTCACATTTCAAGGTTGGCAATGCTGCTTAAACATCTGGGTCAGTTTTAAACTGTTCCATATGGTTTGTTCCATGAAAACTGGTAATATGAAAGTGTCCTTATTCTTAACGAGACAATCTGCTCAGTCTGCCAAGTTAACATAGTATGTCTGAATTAATTTTTGTATGTTGTAGAGAATTATTTCTTGACCTTGGCAACTGTAAGATATGTGAATTTCAGTGCTGGCAGAGGAAGTCTGGAAGTTGAAGTCCAGTCATCTTAATGTTACCAGAGCTGAGAAATACTGCTATAGAGTCCATCAGTTACTCTTTGTTATTACATAGTTCCCTTATATAATTACAGTGGCATGTTTATAAATAAAATATTGGTTATACTTAGATGTCACTCTTGTCCTTCAAAATTTGTCCAGAAGTATCCATTCACAGCTTTCAAAAAGGAATAATTCACTGTAGCCAAATATGGCCCAAATTTATGCTCCATTGGCCAATGCCAAATATTAACTCTGAAACTTATGTCAAGATTATGAATCTTAAAACAGGTAAAAAAAAAAGAGTGACTCATTATACACAGACTGAATTTTTCTCACATCTAAATAAATGCAGACTGCCCAAAATAAATAGCATTTCTAAGTATTACATCTGGCCCACAATCCTAGTTTTAGCAGTGAGCTAATAATTTTTCAAAATGTACTTGGGCTAATAAAGAAAAAAAATCTGCAAAGGATTTACAGTCTACTTCTCTGTTTAAACACTTTATTTGGACTTCTATGCGCATGACAGTGGTGCTTTCTTTAGATTCCCCTAAACAGTTTTTCTCCAGCAAATTTATTTTAAAATCTGGAGATTGGGATTTGCCTTTATTAATTTTAGGAAGGAATGTTTTATTAAATTCTTTCCCATCTAATGGTTGTATAGTTTCACCTGGTGCAGTGGTGAAATTCAGCCAGGAAGCACCAGTTCTGCTATACCGGTAGCGGTGATGGTCCCACCCACCCGTTCCTGATGATGTTTCCACCCTTGGTCTTTTCTTCCCTATAGTCCCTTCAATTTTTTAGTTTTTTACTCACCTGAGTTGTGCAGAAGAGCCTCTGGAATGGAAAATTTGGAGTTTAAATTACTATGCAGCAGTGTGGTTGGCATGCACACGTGTGAAGTGCGTGCACCGAACCGGTAGTGAAGCCGGTTGAATTGCACCACTGACCTGGTGTTTTAGGCGTAGTACAAGTTTATTAACTTCTCTGTTTCAGGGCTTTATGGGGGCAATTCAAAGCATTTCCCTTCTGTTTTACAACTTATGAGCTAAAGGGAGAGATTGTATGTAAAAGGGCACAAAAATACTCTCGCTGGATAGTTTAGGAAAGGGGTTTAGCCTGACTTGTAACAATCAATTATGAATCTCTTGTCCTAAGGCAGGGGTCCCCTGGCTGTGGTCCATTGGAAAATGGGCTGTGCAAGCGATGGGTAAGAATGTGAATGTGCGAAGATTCATTGTACAAATAGTGGGTGCACATGCAAAATCATCCCCTCTCTTCCCCATTGCGGTTGCTGGTTCACAGGGCTGGTAGACCGCTACCCTAAGGAACCCTTTTGAAGAAGGATTCTGCTAGGAAGTTCTCCTCTTATGGTTTGTCAGAACAATGCATTTCAATGTTTGCTGAAACTTTTGTTCCACATCTTCTTCCACATTCCAAATCTTTCAAGAAAAATGATACCTTGATGGTTTTATAACTACCATCACCCTACCCCCAACCCATATACACAGTTTTTTCAGTGGTAAGGTCTGCTAAAAAGAAGATGGCCATGGATGATCTTCTATCTTTTTAAAAGCAAAACAATTGGCAAAGATTTGAAGAGATATTACATAGAAGGCCGTGACCTATTACTAGGTTTAAAACAATGGTTTTAAGTTACAGATTGTGACTAAATGTTAAGAGATGCTTCCTAAGGGTAAGACAATGATCCTGTTGTTAAGGGCAATTGGGAACTTCCCTTTACTGGATAGGTTCAGGCAGAAGTTATACTACCATCTATTATAAATGCTTTAATTTGGATTCTGCCCTGAACAGGGGGTTAGATTAAATGGCCTTTTCCAATTTTAAAATTATAAATATTTTATTTCTTTTATTTATCTTATAAAAATCTTTAGACAATCTTGCCCAAAATGCCCCCTTCCTAATTCTAATGATAGTGTAGACTACATTTTCAATTGCTAAGAACTTTTGCATCAGTTGACAGTTTATTTGAATAGCATGAATAATCATCTCTTGTAAAAACAACAACATCCACATACCTTGAACTTGACTCAACCTTACACAAGTCAGTACAGATGGATTCCAACACTTTTTATCCCTAATAATCATATTGGATGACCTAGAATAGATAGTTGGGTTTATTATTCTTTGGAAGGTTGGTTAGATTTCTCAGGACAAAGTTTTACATAGGGTTGCAAGATATTCTGAGCATCTTCATTTTCTAATAATTGATTGTCTCAAAGTTACCAATCAAATGAAATTACATAAGGCTACACATATCCAACCTTATCTGACATATGTACTCTTATTTGGTCTCAAGCTACTGCTGAATTTTGGGGGTTGGACCAGGTGCCACACTCCCCAACTGCACTAATTCATTAAAAAAATGTTAATAATTCATATATTTAACAATTTCCCGTTATGATACATTATAAATTTAAATTCTGAGGGGCTAAAATGAAGGAAATCTGAAAACACATCTATAATTGTACTATATTGTGTTAATCTAGTTAACCAAAAAAAATAGACAAAATAATAATCAATATTTTGAACAATAGTTCGAACAATAGTGCAAAGTTAAGAATTAAAAGAATAATTAAAAAGAAAAAGAGCTATAAAATTATGGTGAAAACGAAACTCCAAAAACTGGCCAGTTTGCTCAGAATTTTTCCTTTATACCTTATCACAACAAATGCCTAATTCAATTGCTAAGCTTCCAAGCCTGGGGCACTACATGAGTGAAACACCCTGAGGCTTGGCTTAACAAGCCAGATACAGTATCTTGCTTTTGTATGTACCTCAAATTAGACATTTTAATGTTTTTTACTATTTTGCTATTTTTATTTACTATTTCAATGCTTAAAGGGGCCATAATTGCCCACCTCAGTTCTATGCATTCAGTTATTATAATGTGATGGAAAAAATCAAATGTGGAGACAGAGTAATCTTAACAACATTTACCTTATTTGCAATACTCAAATAAATTCTAGATTATCTCTTGGCCCAGATCTTATTTCCTTTTCCACAAAGAGAAGTTTTAGTTTCTTCAACTGACCATCTCAAAAGTGTTTCTGGAAATTTTTAGAGCAAGATGAATAAAATATTCAAACTCAAATAAAGTCCCATCCTTATAATTTTGTGTATTATTAGTCTGTCTCAATGGCATCATGCCTGATTTATCCCACTTCATGTAGAGCACCGAGACGTTATTCCAAACTCAAGCAGTAAAGAAATGAAATTAGGAATAAAGGCTTATACTTATCTATAAAACATGGTACAGTTGACAGAGCAGATTTTATGGTATCTTCTCCATCTCCTAATTGCATTAATGTTTCAAAAACTTCTAATTATATATGTCCAAGTTGCTAAAGCCAAATTATAAGGAGAAAAAGAAGAATTTCTTAGACTATACTTTGAGAGAAGCGTAACCAAGCAAAGGGTGTAACAATAATAAACAGCCATAACTTAAGTTGAATAAATCATACCAATCCAAAATATAAAATTAGGGGGAAACTTAGAGAAAGTCAAAACCCACTTCAAAACCTCCCAAGAAACTATATCAAAGGCTTTCTAAGCATCCAAAGAAATTATAGCTGCTGGGCATCATCTATTTTGAGTTAAAACAAGAACATAAATGAAAAATCTAATATTATCAAAAGCTTGATCATAAATCCAGCCTGAGTACGGTAGTTATACAATAGTTGAAAGAACACCCTGTAATCTATAAAACAGAGTAAAATCCTAACCTTCGCTTTTATCAAAGATGTAGGTTTTGAATTAGAACATGAACTTGCCTAGTTTAGGAATAACAGTGATACCCATTTAAAATAAAAAAAACCCAGGGATTTATTTTAAAAAGCTGCATCATCACTTCCTAGTCATAAAAAAATGAAACAATAATCCAATATATTTTATATATCAAAGCCATCAGGGCCAAGTTCATAGATTTATTTGTAGTGACAATTTTTTGAAGCAAAAGAAGTAAACAAAATCATCTGATCCTGTGATACATGTAAGTTAGTTACCAGTAGTTAGTTTACTTTATTGATTAGCTCATGGGCCATATCCAGAGTTCCAAACACAATCTATTATTAAAATCCGATAAAACTACTCTGTATTAGATTGCTTAAATTAAGTTTAGAAGCCAATAATTTACCAGTCTTCTCCCAAAAGGTTTGCATGTGGTATAAGCACTTAGGCTGTAGATTATATTCCACTATACAGAAAAATTTTCTGTTCAGTAAAAAATCAGTAACTGTAGTATACTATATGAAAATTACCAACTATAACTTTGGATCCATATTGGACGTACATTTATTTTATGATGTTGGTTTAAGTTTATGATTTCTGGGATAACACAAATATACTATACATTAATTTATTTACTTTTTCCCTATAATAAGAACCTATCATTGGATTAATTAATTTTATTAAAAATGAATGGCCCAAATGAAGACAAACAACATGCTGATGCAGGAAATTATTAAGTGTATCTTTTAAAAATCTAAGGAATACTGTCTACTGTTTTTTAATTGTTTTTGCACCCAAAGCACAGGACAAGTTATTACAAGTGTAAATATCTATAGGAGAATAAAGTACTTATTTAAATCACTTATATTTAAGTTCAAATAAGATGGAGAATGAAAAAGAGAGACAACAAAGGCTAAAGAAATATGACATAAAGTGATATGATAATAGGGAAAATACATACAAAAAGGGAAACAAAAGCATCTGACTTTAAGAGAGATAGAAAGAACTATGAACAAAACAACTTAATACATTACATGGTAACCTTTTAAAAAATACAGGCAGTTCTCAATTTATAACCATAGTTGGATTAAAAAAAAAACTACAGTATTTTGGCCATTTAGGCCTGAAATCTCACAAGATTTGGGGCATATTTTGTTTTTTGTTTTCTAAAAAGTTTTAAATTTTTAATCTAGTTTTGAGACCTACTAATTACTTCCTAAAAGAGACACACATGCTTTGTACTTGCTTATTACTTAATTCTGGTTTCTATGATAGTTCTCAAAAGCTTGTAGTGTAATGTGATCTTTGCAAAGGAGAAATAGGGGAATTTAATCTACTTCAGGGATGTCAAACTCGTGACAATATATTGTCATCACATGACATAATGCAACTTTTTTCCTCTTTACTAAACCAGGAGTGGGAGTGGCCAGCACGTGATACCCCTGGTCTACCGCAACTATGAGATGAAAGTTTCTATGGTGTGTCAGTTAAGTCATTGGTTAAAGTCACAGGAGTTAGTAAACTGACAACTCTGGAATTGTGAGATAATCTTAAAGGAAGGTTACTAATACATAGGGAATAGAATGAAAGCGGGAGACTGGTCTTTATATGACTAATGCTCGGCATAGCTATTAAAACATTCAGTAGCAATGTTTCTAATATGCTTCAAGAGCTGCTTGCTCACCAACAACTTCCAGATGAGTTCATAAATAACACATACCACCCACAACATACAAATGGCTCATTGTTGCAGCTTGCTTTGAAATATCAATCCAGGGACATCAGCATTCCTACAACGTGCTGTGTACAAATGAGCAAGAATAAAAACAAAAGATTTGGAGCCAAACAGGAATTCACTCAAATCAACAAAGAAGGAAAAGCTAGGAGGCTTAACACTGATTCTATGCTAGGCATGCACACCATGGCATGAATAGAGTTACCAGTTCTAATCTCAGCATGTCCATTTTGACTGAGGATCAAGGAGCTGCAGTCAGATTCATGGTGGTGCCAGATTGAGGAGCACTAATCTAAATCTGTGGTTCTCAAATATATTTGTATTTATTTAAAATAGTTTTAAACTCTATCCTTAAAACATAAATTCTCTGGGCAGTTAAGAGCGGTGTGGTGGCATAGTGATGAAGAAGCTTGCCTCCCACTCAGAAGTTTGACAGTTCAGTCCTAGGTAGCAGCAGACATTTTCCTCCTAGAGCTCCAAGATAAAATATCTTCTGTGAACTCCACTTTACTGTCAGGAAGGGCATCCAGCCTGTAAATGCTCAGCTCCATCCAGTCACCCCAACTCTACCCAGAAAGACTACAGGGTGGTAAAAAAGGAGATTCTGGGCAGTTACCTTTTGTGGTCTTCTAACAAGCAAAGTCAATGGGGAAGCCAGATTCACTTAATAACCATATTATTAAGTCAACAACTACCAAAAAAATCTTGAGTCCTTTCATAAGAGACTATTAAACTTTTTTTCTAAGAAGAGTATCCGTTTGCAAGCAATTATTATACAGTATTTATCATTTTTGTTACATTTTAAGACCTATCTAATAAGCCACTATATTTCTATACACTATGTATGGAAACATCTTCTTTGTATATTCTGTAGCAGATGAAACAACTGCTTGTAGTGAAAGAAGGCATTTCCACACAGGCCTTCCTAGATATTCAGCTCTATCTCATCTTTCAACCAGAATTCTGAGGCCATATTTAGCTTTTCTCATAAATCTACCATATGGAATCTATTTTAGCAATGGCTATATTCTGCTTGAATATATGCAACTTTTTTTTTCACCTTTCAATTATGGCATTTTCTTTGCATTGTAAATGTTGGGAGATGCAAAAGCTTTTCTATTTCTGGGTATTTCTTTGATAAGTTTTTCATCTTACCCTGGGAGAGTGGTGAGCAGATGTAGCTATCAAAGACATGCTAACATCCAAAGTCTATGTGCGTCTTTTCAAAAGTTAAGTTCTAACAGGTTTAATGGACTTAATCCAGGTTAATTAAGCAGAGAGATCCTAGAATTAGAAATCAGTAGAAATCAAATTTGAAAAGTACAAATTTGGTGCATCAAAAAAAAGGGCAAAACTCCACATCACTTACAACCCCCAGTGTTCAGCACCCAGGATCAAGTTTTGTCTGTAGACAATGATTTAATCCCTTTTATTTCATTCAAAACATATCAGAGTTTATCATTAGAGGAAGATTCCACAGGGATAAATTATTGATTCAAATGTTTGAAAGGCTCTGATTGGGAAAGTGAGAAAGCAACCAATTATTTTCTACTGTCCTAGAAAACAGGACATTAGATGTCTTTAAGATATTAGATGCCAGTTTACAGCCTGAATTTCAAGTGAAATGTCTTCATAATAAGAGGTTGTTTACTAAAGGATCCTTTATTGACCAATGTGACATCCAGAAGAGCTCTCTTTCTCGGTGCAGTTAGTCTCTGTAGAACTCTTTTGCGTGCTGTTGAGTCTTCTCCCTCTTTTTATATTTCTTTAATAGCATTGAGAATGGATCCCATCTTTTAAAAGTTTGATTTATTTTACTTTATACACAATTGCTCATTGATAGGCAAGGATTTTTCTAGTAACTGTTCAGCACTAAAGCACTCTAATTTCTGAATCTGACTTCTAGATTTTTTTTTCTTCTTACCATTAAAATACCTGTTTTAAATGATCAGCTGGAAGAATTATTATAAATAATTTTGTAAGGAATGCAGTGTCAAGGATCCGTTTCCTATTCAGCTGATTTATTCAGTCGTGACATTTCTTCAACCCTCAGTTCTTAAAGTCTGCTTTACTACCAATAATATAAATAATATCAGTTATTGGGTGCCTAGGAAATCCTAGTTTCAAGATAGGGTTAGTAACATTTTTTATGGCTCTGTCCTGTGCCTTTAGCCTCTTCACATGTACAAGTCAATTTGTCTTCATTGTGTAATTCTCCATGCACTTGAGATTTATCTTTTAATAGCATAACAATAGTTAATAAAACATCCAAGTTACATGCAAGATTCCAAAATCCCTCTATTTTCAACATCAATGTGCTACAATGGAAAATGTAGCCATAACTAAAGCATTGGGGTACATCAACTGGGCTTTAAGTGGTGTCTGCTAATAGCCCATGTAATCCTAGAACCAGTTCCACATGAAACAGCTATAGATAGTGTGTTAGATAATTTAAAATTCTCAGAAATAAAAAGAGGAGTAAAGAAAGCGGTGAGGCTCGGAAGAATTTTTTAGGCTGCATTGCACATGTCCTCATTGTCACTCTTCTTCCAAAACTCCATTCTCCTTATGAACAAATACTAACAAGTTGTTTTGTAGCAACTGCCTTGTTTAGTGACTGTTCACAGTTATGACAGTGATGAAAAAGTCAGCTGCAACCAATCCTCTCATTTATGACTTTCAAAGGACAGTACAGTAAAAGAAAGCTGAAGTAACATCCTCTGCACAGTCATGATTTCACTTAGCAACTACTTTGCTTAATAATCAAGTTGCCATCTTGGTTGTGTTAGCTAAATGAGGACCACCTGAACTCAGTGGTGGAATTCAATTTTTTTACTACCGGTTCTATGGGCGTGGCTGGGGGGGGTGTCATGTGACTGAGTGTGCAGTTTCTGTAAGCAGAGCAATAAAGATTAGGCTAGAAACAACACCAGAATGTTTCTTTCCTGCCTTCCTTACAGGATTAACCTTGTAAAGTGAAAAAAGAAAAGAAAAGGAGATTTCTTCTAACAATCGGTTCTCCAAACTGCTTAGAAAATTTACTACCGGTTCTGGCGAACCTGCTAGAACTTGCTGAATTTCACTTCTGCCTGAACTTCCTCGTTCTTAACAAGGGGAGGACACAATGTTTGACCTCTACCTAAAATCTTGCCCTGTTACAACTGCTTTTGCAGCTGGAAAAAAGAAAGCCACTAGGTGAAAAGAGTGCTTCAGTGCCCATTTTCAATAACTGAACAGGCCTAGAAAAATGCCAAGCCATTTTGAGTTTAGAAAGTAAAAAGAGAGCATAAAGAACCTTGGAAGTAGGAGGAGGAAGTCATTCTCATCAATAATAAACCATCTACCATGAAGCTTTTTACCTTTAACTGGACTGAAAGTTAATTTGCTGAGCTCTGAAATTGTAGAGACACTTGCTGGCCTACAACCAACTTGGTAAAATATGGAAAACTCATTAAGTGTTCCAAAATGTGGACAGCATTTCCTCTGTTGTGAGGTCAGTGAATGGTCAAACCCTTGAAACTCATTTATGACTACGCTTACCTGAAATGCATAATGCAGCAACTTTCTTTCAGGATTTATCTGCCTGCTTTACAAATAAATAGATCTATTTCTTTTAAATCATTTTTGAAGCAACTGATTTCTATATCGATAGGCTTAGAACTATAATCATAGAAAATACATTAACAGGTTCAAAATGTCACTTTCTTAAGATGCTCCAATATTGAGTGTGAATTGGTTGGCTTCTGAAAATACCTTCTCTTTGTCAAGTTGTTTAGCAAGATAAGAAATTCAGCAAACTAGCTAGTTTCTATTTTGACTGCAAGTCTCTCCACACGTGTTGGATTAGAACTGCCATCATCCCAAACCTCCAGCGCAGTACCTCTTTGAGGAAGGCTACCACCTAATAACTATTATATAACCTTATCAAAAAATTAGATTAGAGCCCTAGTAGAGTTAGCCTAACAAATGAAAATGACAAACAAATTTCATAGGGTTGCAAGCCCCACATATATCAAGAATTTCACTACCCCTAGGTTTGTTTGTTTGTGTGTTTGTTATGATTTATTCCCAGTCATTCTTTGCTTGTTCATATGCTTTTTGTTTCCTCTCTCTCAGAAATTTCTCAGAAAAGGAATCCACCAATTAGCTTGTTTTGTTCTGTCAAGAGCAATTTATAATATAAATAAAGCAAAAAATGGCCATGACAATTATATTGCCCCTTAAATTGGTACAAGATTCCTTCATCTAGTGAGGCTATCCATGTGTACAATGTGAAGATAAGATATTTTATCCATTCTTCCCTTGCAATAGCTAACTGTATCGCCTCCTTACAGTTTGGCAAAGCCATCCAAATCTCTGGTTTAGGGGAATGGAAAGGGGATTGTTTGTTCAGTTCTCAGTTCCTACTCAGTTGGATCAAAGAATCTTCTATCAGTGAAAGGAGGCTGTTGGATATAAGCCAGTGAAACAGAGCTGGGCATTTTGTTTTTTGGAATCTGGATGGAGTTTATGTCCTGTGCTTCCATACAGATGTGGAGAAAGATGCCAGTACAAACGGATAATGAAAACCAATTGTAGGTAGCAGGAAATTCAAACCAGGCATCTCCTCATTCCAGATATGTTGGCTATATTGTGGTGTACGCACTACACAATGATTCAGGTACTGCATAAAGTTATATAACTTCGTGTAAATCCAGTGACTGGATGTTGATGAATTTTCAAATGAATAAGATGAAAAATGCCTTATAGTACTTAATGCCAATTTGGTTGACTCCTACATTGATTTATTTATTTACATGCCATTGAATTCTATACAGATCCATGAGGTAGGTGGTTTGTAATTTGGCACGATGTGTGAACATAGCCATTGCAATGATATGAGATGCAAACTGTAACTTAGTGAAATATTTGAATTTGAATTCAGCTAGTGCATATAGTGAACACTATATATATTCTGGTCTTAGAAGAATCAGGTATGATTTTCATCATTTATATCAACCAATCATTTGGATATATGGATCAAACTTCAGACATTTTGTCATTGCTCAGACTTCCCAAGTGGATTCATTTGTACATCACTGTCGGATATGACAAGCTTTATTTGGCTTTGGTTTAACATGTTACATACATCCCAATACTGGGGCTTATAAAACGTATTTTTTATGGCTTACCATGTGTACAAAACTAGCTAACTGGTTTATTCAACAAAACCTGATTTAAAAAATAATACATTCTATTACCCACACTGTGATTGAGCATAACAAGAAGTACTATAAACTGTAAGCATGGGTAAAGCTAATTTTCAGAGGAATTTATTATTCCTGATCTCATTGAGTGCCCTAAGCAGCTACCCCCAAATCTTAGGTTTCTGAAGAACACAAGTTTTGGACCATATCTGCACTGTTTCCATCATTCGCTGTAAACAAAATGGTTCCTTTGAGCTGCTTTAAGAAAAATTGGGACATTCATTGACTGAGTGAAATTTAATTTTTTTAGACTTTTCCTCCAGTTTAGCTAGAACCATGTTCAAGCTTCCTTCCTTCCCGACCCTTGTCTATTGGATTTGAATTTGTATTGAAAAGCAGCTTTCCTGTAATAATTAAATAAGATTGGCGGCATGTTTTACTGTTTGGATAAGCCCACATTCTTTCTCTATCAATATTTATCAGCTTGTCATCTGACTAATATCCTATGATTGACTTTTCCTTCTGCTTTGCAACTTGTAAAGTGTTCATATAGTTGTTTAAAGATTTCTGCTAAGGTCCAATGCTTGAGTAAAATCTGTTTGCTGTTTATGCGTAAAATTCCTTCATGGAATTTGCATTAAGATAGATATATCAAATATGGACTGAAAAAAAACACACCAAACAAATGGCCATCAGCTAGCAGCAGAAAATATAGACTACTTTATCTGCTGTCATCTAATTGCCCTTTGGATTTTGGTGAGCCAGTTCTGTAAACTTTCAATTAAACTTTCCCTAAGATTATCATGGAATTGTATAGATGTGCATTTCTAGTGTATTTTAAGAACAGCACATTATGTTAGCATTGTGGTAAAGTAGAACGCTTCCTTGTCACTCTGAGATGCTGAAACCTTGTGATTAAAACAACCCCCAAAAGCCTTTAATTCCATCTCACAGTTAACTTATCCATTTTACCAATACTTTCCAATTTATCTTCCTTCATTTTCTATAGTTGCTTCTCTTCCAGCACTTCAAAACTACATAGTTATTTTGTGGCTTAGCCTTTATTTTGTGCTATATGTCTCTTCAAGTTCAATCGTCTACTTTACTGTACCTCTGTATTTGGGGTTTCAAGATGCTATCATGTCAAAAGTGGGAGGACCATATAAATCATCTGACAGCTGGCCGATAGGCCACCATACCAGAGCTTAATAGGAACTGGGACTTTTTGTTTAATTGCATACACACAGAGACACACATAAGTATTTAGCTGATCCTTAAATTGAAACCAAACCTTGCTTAACCCATAAATTTGATACAGACACACCCACCCACTGACTAGCTGATCTCTAAATAATAACCATACTCAAGCAAGGCTTGGGTGGTACCGCTGGCAGAGAAGAAAGATGCTATTATGGCTGCCAGTATCAAGTAGTATAATAAATAGAGACTCTTTCCACTTCTTTCATTGATTCTTAATAGAATCCTATATTTGTCTGGTGTAATTTTTCCTTAGCCAGTTGTTTCCCAGAAGAATTGGGATTCCAAGCAGTACTGGCTGAGGATTCTGGAAGTTGTGATCCAAAAAAGCACATCAAGTTGGAGAGTGTCAGATTCTGAGAAGTTTACCTAAGAAAAATAAAGCTGTTAGCCTCCCAAGTTAACCAGACAGGAAACATAACAGCATGAGCTAATTCTACTTTGGAATTAACAGACCACATTAACAGAATCTTGCATGTCTGAAAGTATAAATCTCCTATCATCTCTTTTTACTGGTTGATTGGTTAGGATGAATTATTTCTAATTTTGTGTCTGTATTGTGGGCCCTTGCCTCTTTTATTGGACCATTCCCTCAGCATCATCTCTCCCTCCACTTTCTCAATCTTACAAGGTCATTCTTGCCTTCCATTACAAAAGCAAAGCTTGAATTATTTACCTTACATCCGCAGCATGCAAAAGAGAAAACTGATAAATAAAAGATGAAAAAACCCAATATTTTACATTATATCTTCCACTGGAGTATTTTAAAACAAGCAAAGCCTGGGAGTTTAAGAATAGGAATGCAGCAATAGCAATTAGACTTATATATTGCTCCACAGTGATGTACAACACTCTCTGAACGGTATACAATAAAAGCATATTGCCCCCAACAGTCTTGGCCCTCATTTTACTTACCTTGGAAGGATGGAAGGCTTTCATTTAGCAATTGTTTGAAGTTACAATGGTACTGAAAAAGTTACTTATGTCTACTCCTCACATTTATGACTCTTGCAGCATCCCCAGTCATGTGATCAAAATCTGGGTGCTTTGTAATCTGCATGTAATTACAATGGTTGCAGTGTTCATGTGATCACCATTTGCAACTCTCCCAGCTGGCTTCCAAAAAGTCATTGGGAGAAACTGGATTTGCTTAACAATTGCACTGGTTTGTTTAACAACTGTGGCAAAAGGTCATAACATTGGGTACAACTCATTTAACAACCACCTTGTTTAGCAATAGCAATTCTGGTCCCAATTGTGGCCATATGTTGAGGCCTTACCTGCATGTTTACTGATACTTGCAACTCTCCATAACATATAAAACTTTGTTCATTATAAGTTACCTAAGAAATTCTTAGTAAAATTAGCAAATTTGCTAATCTTGTTCTTTGTTACAT
This sequence comes from Myanophis thanlyinensis, assembly GCA_017656035.1. Taxonomy (NCBI): domain Eukaryota; kingdom Metazoa; phylum Chordata; class Lepidosauria; order Squamata; family Homalopsidae; genus Myanophis; species Myanophis thanlyinensis. Next base: position 1,002 of record JAEANM010002643.1, on the reverse strand, counting down.
TGATGCCATCAAATGGAATTTCTATTTTTAATGGGGGCCTTTTAAAGAACTGCTTTTGTCCATCTTGTTGAATTTTCCCGAATGAAGAAACATTAGGATTAAAGGCTTTTCTATGATTATGCTGATTTAGTTGCCCCATAGGAGAAAAAAAATACTGGAAAGTATACAAGAAGCAGGGAAAGCTATTAATGGTTACACACAAATAATTCAGCTTCTTCTAGTATGATAGGACAACAACAGATGTTAGAGAATTCTATTCATTGTTGAAGTCTTTACTATTAAAGGTTGCCTTTGCAAATTTTGCAAAACCATTTCCACATTTATTTGTGCCAGATTTTTTAAAATAACCTATAGACGGAATAAGAAATATTGAAATGGAATGCTACTCAGCAAACAGACTGGAAATGTTGTGACTAGTCCACTGCTAGTTAGCTAATTAGCTTTGCAGCATTTGGAGAGATAAGTGGTAAGAGAAAATCACAAAAACTTTCCAATGACATTTGAAATATTCTGTCCCATAAATATATTCCAGATACTGCTGGGCAGAGATGAAGTTCAGCCGGTTTCCGCCGGTTCTATAGAACCAATTATTAGAACAAATCTCCTTTTGTTTTTTCCCATTTTGCAGGGTTAATCCTATAAAGATTAACTTTACAGGGTTAATCCTGTAAATAAAACAATTGTTTCTAGCCTAATCTTTATTGCCTTGCTCACAGAAACTGTCTTTCCCCTTATTGCATTGTAACTTTGGTGAAGTTTAATTCTGTGCTTGGTGATGTTTAATCCTGTGGCCATGCCTGGTAGTAAAAAAAATTGAATTTCACCACTGCTGCTGGGCATCTTAATTTAGCAACTCCTGATTCCATACAAGTATTTCTAGCAGTTGTTTTAACTGATTGTACAATTGTAATCCCAATTAGTGCTGAGGAATTGTATACCTAGATGTTGATAGATTGGATTGGTCTAAAAACCCTGCGACTAAATATTTATTTATTTATTTAT